>ML210370.1:0-34891 GCA_004369085.1 Coprinopsis marcescibilis | reverse complement strand
AAACATTATGAATACTCCCCACAGTAGCCTCGAGTACTTTATAATGGGTCTGAAGCCAATCTGTGTGCACACTGCTCAAAAACTGTCGAAAGGCCGACCAAATCTGATCATGTTTCAAAAATATATTCAATTTACGTGAGGTTTACGCCAAATCGGGGTCCGGCCCAGACACACGGATCTCGGTGGGGTTGCGCACCCCCACTGTGACTGTCCCCTTTGAGTCTTCGGAAGTATGGATCCCTTTACACGGGCCCCGCTAGGTAGTACATATCTATATCCTAATTTTCCAAGGAGATGGGCCGAAGTGATCTTAGGGGGATCTATCCCGTCGCCCGTGGGCGTGGGATCAGGGATGTTCTGTAATGTGCGCAGCAGGTGTACATAGTGGGACAGGGTGGTGGATATCACTTTTTAGCAAATATGAGGGGGCCCCGGAAGGCTTTGTGTAATTCGTATGGGGCGGTCGCAACGGACCCGGATATGTAGGTTGATGGGAATTAAGCGCCGAGCTGCATATGCAGTGGACGACGGTGCTTTTGGGTTTGCATGTGGTCGGAATGTCATTCCTCTTCTTTGTGGGTGCAGGGTCTGTCGTTGAGAATAACCAGTGGTGTTCCCCTCTTAGAAAACAAAAGTAGATAGTAAATGTGTGGTGCACATAAGGTGCACATGGGAACTCTGAGGATGAGGGATATCACTATGATATTGGGTCTGAGAGCATCGAGAGATAATGTACATCATCATAGAGTAGAAGTGACAAAAAGTTGTTAAACTGAAGACCAGAACACCGAACATTCCTCATTCATTCGAGTATCACGCTATTTGTGGACTTGCACAAGCCTATGTAACATGATTAGCTCGAGAGGAATCGGGGCGCTACAAGGTAACACTCACTCCAGAAATCAAACGTTACATCGAGGCCGAGGATGAATACTCCAAGCCTCGGTAGGCGCACTGCGTTCAAGGGGTGGGCGCGAACAAGGCCACTGTGGCACAGGCAGTCGAGCAAGTGCCCAAGGCGCTGTTGCAGCCGATGATGGCCAAGGGAGCTGCAGGTGCGGCGACAGTCCCGAATGTGCAGCCGGCTGCGGCGTAGCAGGCGACGGCCACAGCGTTGCAGCCTAGATGAGCATTGTAGTGTAGTTGCGTCATTGAAAGTGGGGTTCAATCAGTATTGGGTAGTGTTTGGAGCGGAGTGGGGGTGTGGAGGGGGAGTATGGTATGAGCTTACCTGTTTGGCATATACCGTATGCGATAGGCCCTGCGTGAACGAGGGTCACGAAGGCGAAGATGGGTGCGAGGCTGGCGGAGAGACGCATGGTGGCAAGGTTTAGGTTGGTATGGTGGGTGTGACCTGTGTAAGGGGGACGACGAATGTATGTGGGGCAGAGGTTGAAAGTGGGGAAAAGAGAGAATAGTGAGGGCTCCCTGGGGCGTGCTCGGTTTTTATACCCACGGATGATTGTGATAAGATCAGGAGGTCGATAAGAACTGAGAATCCCGAAGCCTTCTATCACCATCGCAAAGGTTATTTGATAGTTCGTCACCACGGGCTAGTCCGGGTTGAATGTGGAAACTAGTGTCACTCGGGCGGCTGGAGTGAGAAGAATGCTCATACTTGGGTATATTCATGTAGACCAAGGTCCCCGAGGACCTGAAGCCTGAAGAGCAAAGGCGTAATTGAGGTACTTCCATAGGCAGGCAACACGAGGCGACGAAGTTGGTCGCTAAGAAGGTCATGCTTTCAGAGCTCAAGTCAACTAAGAATAGGAATATGAATAGCCATTGATAGCATCTGTCCTATCCTCCAATCGGCTGAGCTCATGTATATGACTCGATGTTGACGGTAGCGACATTAATCCGTGGCCACTTTGTGAGCTCAGACATTGGACATTCTGCCCCGAGCGCCCAGGGCCGATGTGACCATTAGACTGCAGAAGTCGAGACACGAGTATCTTAGAGCTGGATATACCGGTCAGGAACAGCTCAGGGCCTGATACGATCGCTGTAGTTTGTACCCGATGAGCGCCGACTTCAACGTGAGGTTCAGGAAACCAACGACACACACATGACTAAAATAGGGGGTCTAGTGGGTAGGTTCGGCGAGAGAAGGCCACCAGAGAGGAACAGATGAAAGTAGCACGGCGCCAGCCCACCTACCAACATCCGTCCCGACCAGGCCCCTCATGCGCCGCGAGAGCCCCACACAAACTGCAAACAGCAGCAGTGCGTAAAGGAATTTCCTCTGCGATAGAAACTAGCAACACGAGCCAGACTCCCAGCCAGCGTGCGGAGTGGGGAAACATGGTGTCACGCGAAGCAGCCCAACGCTCCACCAAAAAAAAAAGAGGGTTCAGGACATTGTATTCAGGGGCCAATGTTCCTGATTTGGCTTGAGTTGATGGAACAGGTCGGTGGTTCGATCCCAGGCAGAAACCATTATTTATTTGCGAACTCAAAGCGGCGAGAGTGATCGCTGAATACCCACCGGAGTCAACATCGTTGTTTTAAATACCAGGAGCATCCTAAAGCTGACCAGAAGTGATGAACGGTGTAGTAGCGTCGTCATCTTTGGTACTGGCTCCGTCCTGCACACCCAACAAAGCTCGCACAATCGGCGTATAATCATCGAACGACGCATGCATCAATGCCGTCCACCCATCCAGCTCACGTTCAAATCCGCCACACTAACAGCCTTCAGAAGAAGCTTTACAGTTTCTAGGTGACCTGACAAACACGCCGATATGAGAGGTGTCTTACCCCGACCATCCACAGAAGACGCATCGCTCCCCGCCACTGCGAGCAGGAGACGGAGGATCTCCAGATACCCACAGCTGCTCGCTAGAGTCAGAAGCGTTGACCACTCTTGGTTTCGGCCCGAATATCGAACTCGGGAGGTGGACGAGGTGTCTCACAGGATGCTCCGTATATCCATTGTTCGAGTAAGGTGTGAATGTTGTAGGCGATGGCGACATGTACCGCGGACCACGCTTCAAAGTATTCGCCCCCTTTGAAGATGGGGAAGCTGCGGCATTGGTGCATTAAATCGACAACATCCGGGGGAATAGAGACATAGGAGTGTGCATGCGACACCCATTGCTCGTGTGCGTAACGGAGAAGTGGGGTTTGCGTGAAGATCGAGTTATGGTAGTTTTCCCAGCCCATGGTCCCGCGGTGGCCGTGGAGCTACTCTCACTGCTCAGTTATATTGTATATGTTAGATTCACATTGTACAACTAGATAGGCTATAGCTCATTTTGTGAAAACAAGTAAAAACAGTAAAACCTTGTACTGCCACGCATATGCGGTGGCTCACTTCACCTAGTATGAAGGTAAGTGGGAAATAAGCGCCGAGGTGCATGAGATATGAACTGCGGTGCCTTTGAAGTTTTACACATTCTCATCCTCCCTTCTCTCATCTTTGCGGGCACAGAGTCTATCCTTGAGAGATAACCGGGGATATTTTCCTCTTACAAAACACAGGATAATAATCTTGCACATATGTGGTGTGCGTGATGGGACTCTGAGGATAAGGGGTAGTGCATGATATTGGTCTGAGAGCATCGAAAAGTAATGTACATCAGAGAGTAGAAGTGATGAGAGGTTGTAAAACTGAGACCCATGAAATTCCATTTGAGTATCGATAGTTGCCGACGTGCACGAGACTAACAGAGACTAACAGAGTCAACGGAGCAGGCTTAGACTAGAATGCACTGCAAGAAGATACAACTTACTTCAAAAATCAACTCGGGGACAATTACTCCAAGCCTTCGTTAAGCTCAGAGTCATGTTCAAGGGGTGGGTGCCAACAAGCATACAGCGGCACAAGCGGCGGAGCATTTACCCAAGGCAATGTTGCAGCCTATGATCGTTGCAGGAGCTGCAAGTTGGGGGACTGTTCCGAATGTATAGCCACCTGCGGCATAGCAGGCGACGGCGACGGCGTTGCATCCTGGATAATCATCGATGATGTACACAAGGGCGCAGGTCATTGCGTCAGTGGGGTTCCCCTCACATTAGTATTTGGAGTAGGGTGGGGATCGTGGGAGTGGGAAGGGTATGGAAGAAGAGGAAGTGGCAAGACTTACCCGTTTGGCATATACCGTATGCGATGGGCCCCGCGTGAACGATGGTCATCAGGGCGAAGATAGGTGCGAGGCGAGGGGAGAGACGCATTGTGTTGGAATAGGGGTATTAAGGTTTTGGGGTATGACTTGTGTAAGGGGGCGAGTTATGTGTGGGCGTGCAGTTGCGCCGGCAGGCTGAGGCTAGGGCAGAGGCGAAGTGGTGGTAAAAAGACAGGGTTGCCTGAGGGTATGCCCCTGTCTCTTATATTCAAGCGCACGTGTGATGCGATCATGAGATAGACAGGAGCTGAGAGGTTCGTAGTTTCTAGAAACATGGCAAAGGGTATTCAACATTTCTTCACCACGACGCACATCTGGAGTTAGTAGTAGGGTCGCGCGTGCAGCGTGAGTGCGAAGGATGTTAGGTACATGCAGAACAAGGTCCCCGAGAGCTTGAATAACAAAGGTGCAGCGTAGCGACTAGTCAGGCTCCTACAGCCAGACAACCTATTGCGAACATGAGGCTGAGGCCGTTGGAGTTGGTTGGACATAAATGGTAAGGAGGTGACGCTTCGCAAGCTTCACTCAACTAAGATTAGACATGGATTCCCATGTGGCCTATCTTCCAATCTGCTGACCTCAGGAAAATGACCGATAATGATATATCAATCCGCATATGACTCTTTTGCTTTTGTGAACGCACACCATGGAACATTCTACTATGGGGGCGCTGAGCGGAAGCGCAATGAAGAACTGATAGACTATGGAGGTTAAGAGAGATTACGACTTGGAAATGGCACAGAGTTGGGTATACCAGGACTAAAGTCTGGCTCGATATAATCCCCGCAATCTTTATACCGGATGGTGCCCTAGAATCGCTCATTTTGACTTCAAAGTTCAGAGCAATCAATGGTATTTAGGGGCTAATATACCTGATTAGGCCTGAATTGATGGGACAGGTCGGGGGTTCGACCCCAACTGCAAGCTTTCAACCATTCTTTACTTACAATAATGAGAATGCGAATAGCTATTGACTCGATATTTCATCTTTGAACCTGTTCGGTATCCTTCATAGTTTGGCCAGCTGAAGACTGGAGGTTAAATCGGGGAGTCGGGATGCTGACATCAGCGCATGCATGTCGGCGATTACGGATCTGGTGCTCTGTGTTTACCCGGCATGACCATGAACTTGCCTTGGCTCTCCTTCTCCCTCCATCTCTCCGCTGGCATAAACTCTTCGTTATTTCTCCAAGTCCTTTCCAGCATACACACCGGGACGCCCACGCCCCGCCTATCACTCGACTGCGCGACATAGACGTGGCATAGATCACGAAGGCCGCAGTACTCGCCACAACATTGAACCGCCGAAATTTGCTGAAAATCGAGTTAGATAGGCCAAAACTATAGAAATGGCCAACCAGGATACAAACCTACAGATGCTGGAATCGGCTACGAAAGGCTTCGACTATCTGTTCGCCAATGATATCGAGGGTGCGAGAAGACACTTTGCGGGTAGCGAAGACCCCTTCCATTTGATGGGTGCTGGGACGATCGCGTTTCTGGAGGCAGCTTTGGGCATGGAGGTCGTTATACCGCTCATATCTATTCTATTGCGCGGGGTTGTATGGGCAGGGACTGCTACGTATCTTCCCCACCCCGGTGGCTTTCCCGGCCTATCTACCGCGTTTTTTATTGTTGCCGCGCTTCATTTCCTATGACAGTCTGCTGAGTTTCTTTCTTCCTATCACAGACCCACCTCGTCACTGAAGCCTCTCGATGTCTGGCACTATCTGAAGCAGGCGCGAAGAGACAGATAAAGATCCAACAGTCGTCGCCATCAGCATCGCTTTCGACCTCGAGATTTCCAGCCGGACTGGAATGGGAAATCGTCAGCGCCGATGCTGTCGTGCTGCTGGGCCTGACCAATGCGCTCAGGTGCGTTCCAATCACCGTATCGTCGAAACGTGACGGATGCTGATGATGGCCACACTTATTCCATTTCAGCGAGAGCTATATGGGGTACCTGCAGTGTATGTACTCGCTCAACAGCGCCCAACCAACGTCATGGTGCCCTGCTAGTCTCGCTCACGTAGTATCTTCATCTTTTGCACCACCAATAACATTTGCTTCTCTCTCTCTTTTCGCCCTATTTGTGTCTGCTCTCTCTCCTCTTTTGCCTTTCCGCGTCATACGACAATCGCAACACGGGTACTGTTTCAATTAACTCACTCTTGACTAACCTCGAGTCAGGTTCCCCCTTGATTGACCTTGCTTTGACGCAGCACTTCCGTCGATTTTACACAGTTCAGCACAGAAGGAAATATCTTTGTGTTGATGACCGGGTTGAGCAGACTCAGAGCGCCGTACTATCCAAGTACTATCGTGCCGACTGCTCAGAGCATTGTCCTCAGAAGGTGGGATATCCGAGGTACAAGCACGAAAAATAGGCTCTTCTCATGTCATGCTGCTGGCGAAGCAGAAATGATTAATGAGCTATTGAGAATATCAATAGATCATGGGCGGGCTGGGGCTGACACACGAGGGCGAGAAAGGGGCGGTCGGTAATTGCCGAGCCGCGATTCGACTCAGCTGTGCAATGTCGAATGTGAAGGTAATGGAAATTAAGCGCCGAGCGGCATGAACGGTGCCTTTGAGTTTATCATATACTCGGTGTGAACAAAAGTGATGGCAGTCGATTTTTTGACAGTTTTTTGGGATTCATTTAACAAGAACAGATGCTAACAGTGTCAAATTTGGACATTATAATGCTTCATATTATGTCGTCCTTTCTGCCCGAAAAATCCACAAATTGAATAAAAATATAAGCTGTAAAATGGATATAACTGTTTCCCTGAAAATCTATATCTTTGGACCAAGTGAGTCTTTCAACTTTACATTCTCACAGAGTCTTCAAAATGATTGTTTTAACACTCCATTGAAGTTTTGGAATAATCGCTGAAGTGAGTCAAGCAGAAGAGTGCTTACAAGACGACAAACTTCTCCTATAAACCCTGTGAAACCCCATCAAAAGGCATCGAAATGCATAATATTGCAATGTTGTTGCCCACATACCAACTGATACGCTGCATTAGTAGTCCCCAAACTTTGAGGGTATGCTCTACCTACTGACCTTGACATGCTACTTAAATTTTGTGTCAGCCAACATACCAATGGGCAAGATAGATTTTGCAGTAATTTCAAAAATTGTGGTAATCTCTGCTTATTATTTCTATATCCTATTCAAAGGCTACCATATTGGGTGTATATATTCATTACATGTATCCCCATGGCTTGACAAAATTAAGAGACTATTGCTTCTGTTGTTCCTGAGTTATGAACAGAATACAGGCCTGCCATCACTTTTGATCGCACCGAGTATGCTAACCTTCACGGTATTTGATAATAGATATACTGGAGCCGACGACGATAACCACTCTGAGTAAGACGTAAGAAGGCGGTAAATACTTCTCCGCACATCTACCCTTGAGGAATAACCGGTTACGAAGGGTAATAATCTTTTACATAGTATGGCGTGGATGATGGTAGCGGGCACACATGGCTTAGACGGGGCAGTACATGATATTTGGTCAGAGCGTTAAGAGGTAATGTACATAAGAGACTTAGACGTGACTCGTGAGAGCAACTTGGAAAACTAAGGCCCATCAAATTTTATTCGAGTATCAAGGTAATTCGTCGACTTCCACGAGCCTGATCCAGAGGCCAAGTGAGCCCGAGAGGAGAGGAACAGAGTGTGATGGGATACAACTCACTTCAACCCATTTAGACCGCCGCCCATGTTTCATCGATCTCAAGCTCGACGGTCAAGGGGTGGGCGCGAACAAAGCCACGGTGGCACAGGTGGCGGAGCATACACCCAAGGCACAGTTGCAGGCTATGATCGCGGCGGGAGCTGCAATTGCGGCGACTGTCCCGAATGTACAGCCGGCTGCGGCGTAGCAGGCGACGGCGAGGGTATTACAACCTAGATGATCAATGATGTGGGTGCATATCATTGCGTGAGTGGCGTACCCTTTGACTTACCTGTCTGACATATACCGTATGCGATGGGTCCTGCGTGCGCGAGTGTGATCAGGGCGAGGACGGGTGCAAGGCTGGTTGAGAGACGCATGTTGGGAGGCAGGGGTACGGTTGTGGGGTGTAATTTGTGTAGGAGAGACAATTTACGTGTTGATGTGAGGGAAATGCACGAGCTAGAGGGAGACAGAGGCGAAGCGGTGGTAAAGAGAGAAGAAGGGTGGCTTGGAGTATGTTCTGGTTTCTTACTTCTATCCACGCGCATCGTGCGATAAGATCATAAGATCGATAAGAGCTGAGAATCCCCAAGGTTTTAGCAACACGGCAAAGTTTAATTAACATCTCTTCACAAAGCGCGGTGCTAGTATATCTGGAATTGGGCTGTGCGTGAGTGCGAGAGATGCGATGGTTGCGACGTACACAGAACAAGGTCCCCGGGGACTTGAAGAGCAAAGGTGCAAGCGAGCTAGAAAACACGCTCCTATAACCAGACAACCTTATCGAACGTGAGGCCGTTGGAGTTGGACACAATTAATAGAAGGTCAGGCTTCGAAAGCTCAATTCAACTAAGAATAGGCATGTATCTGCACGTGTTCTATCTTCCAATCAGCTTAGGTCAAGTGGTGGAGTGATAGTGTGATAGCTACAAGTATTAACCCGCATATGACCATTTCGTGAACGCAGACCATCGAATCTTCTGCCCCGGATGGCGATGAGCGGAAGAGCAACGAAGGACTGACATAATCTAGAGATGAAAGCTGATTGCAAAACCTTGCACCCTTCCCCAAAATTCTGAGTGTGCGCCTTCGTTTGTATAAATTGGCCAATGTGGAAATTAGGGCGCCGTGCTCCAACCCACCTCCCAAGGTGGAGCGCCTTGAGGTGTCGTGCTATGGTCGGTTCCTAGACTATCCCCTTTCTCCCACCCCTCAATGGTCAGCTACAGACGCTACATACACAGATGGTTATCGTCTCGATGTACGAGAGCAGTGGTATGACGACCATTGACATCAAGAAAGGAACAGGATAGGGCCCAAGGTTTTGCAATAAGCTGTAAGAGCTGGAAATGCCTCAGAGTTGGGTATACCAATACCAGGATCTGTCTTGAGACGATCCTCGCAATCTCTATACCAAATGGTGTCCTAGGGTCGCTTACTTTGACTTCGAAGTGTTAGAGCATTGGTCTATTCAGGGGCTAATATACCTGATTAGGCCTGAATTACAGGTCGGGGGCTCGATCCCAACTACAACCATTCTTTACTTACGAATACAACAACGAAAATGCGAACAGATATTGACTCGATATTTAATCTTTGAGCCTGTTCAGCATCCTTCGTAGTTTGGCCGCCTTAAGACTGAAGATTGAATCGGGTTTGGTCGGGATGCTGACATCGGCAGGCCGCATGCATGTCGGGGATTACGGATCCGCTGCTCTGTGTTTACCCGGCGTGACCATGAACTTGCATGAACTTGTCCTGGCTCTCTTTCTGCATCCATCTCTTCGATGGCATAAACTCTTCGTTATTTCTCCAAGTCCTCTCCGAAAAACACGCTGGGACGCCCATGCCCCGCCTACCACTCGACTACGATGAACTAGACATGGAATAGATCACAGGGCGGCAACGGGCCGCAGTCCTCACCACAACCGTGAACAGCTGCAATTTTGATACATAGCATTCGCAATTTGCGTGAAACTAATAGTTGTTCATATGCATGGGAGAAATTCCGGATGGAGTGAAGTTCGAAATCGTCTTGGGTTGAGCTTGATCTAGCAGATGGCGCCAGGAGGGAGTTGGACGCAACCGTATGAACGTGGAGAAAACAGTCAGAACAGGCAAGATTCAAAACTGGTACTAGTAGGAAGCGGACTCACACTGGAACAGGAACGCACCTGCAGCAGGACCCGCCTGCAAGTAAACGTTGTGAGTACAAGATAACGACAACTCGACGTTACAATTAACGCGTGTCATGTCCGCGGGCATGCAAGGCTTGTAAGTAGGTGAATCATTTACGGTCCTGTACGATGAGAAAGACCTGGTCAGTATCGCCGAGGTTCCGAATCTACGAGCTTGTGGTACGTACTGCGTTGGTTCCACGTGTTACTATCATTATTATTTCGAATGCGCAATGAGGGAGGGAAGGTCAGCACTGGGGCAGAGCGTGAGTACATAGACTACCGACATTCTTTGCCAATTTGACGGCCAGCCAAAGGGTTGGCGGTCACTTGGACGGTGATAGGGAGCAAGCCGACGGTGAACTTGGTAAGTGAAGAGATGGAGAGCATTTCAGATGTGAGTCTGTAGGGTTGGGACAAGCGGAGATACTAGGTAGCTTGCGGAGGAATCAAGATGAATTGGAGTTGAGAGAGACTCGAAGTGTTGGGTTTTATACTGTACTCTAAGCTCTGTGCCGCCAGAGACCACACTCAATTCATGACCTGCATGTGACGCAAAAATCAAAATCAAGATCATCGATTCAAAAATAGGGTCCAAAGTACTGTTTTTCAAATGTATCCGGCTTGAAGCTTCCTTTGGGAGCGGTAGTGCGTTCCGAGGGAGATATGAAACCGCCCGACTCGGGTTGCACAGGAAATGTACGGAGGTGATGAATGAGAGACTAGAGTGCGCGGGGTCAGTGGGGCGCGAATCTGATCCCCTTCAAGTCTTCGGAAAGATGGATCCTTTAGGCGGGTGCCGTTGGGTATATCCTCAATTTCTAAGGAAATGGACCTCTGTCTCCCGAGGGATCAGGGATTGTCGGTAATATGCGCAGCAGGTACACAATGTGTCAAGGTGGTGGGATATAACTGGGCAGCAAAGGTGAGAGGGCCCCGGAAGTTTTTGGGTACGTAGTTGGGGCGGTTACAACGTCGGACTCGGATATTAAGGAAAGCGGGAATTAAGCGCCGAGGTATATGTGACATGAACGGCGGTGCCTTTGAAGTTTTACACATGCTCATCCTACCTCTCTTATCTTTGCGGGCACAGAGTCTATCGTTGCGGGATAACTGAAGTTGTTTTCCTCTTACAAAACACAGGATAATAATCTTGTACATGTGGTGTGTGCGTGATGGAACTCTGAGGATGAGGGTACTGCATGATATTGGTCTGAGAGCATCAAAAAGTAATGTACATCAGAGAGTGGAAGTGAGAAGAGGTTGTACAAGTGAGACCCATGAAATTCCATTCGAGTATCGATAGCTGTCGACGTGCACGAGACTAACAGAGTCAACGGAGCAGGCTTAGACTAGAACGCACTGCAACAAGATACAACTTACTTCAAAGATCAACTCATTGAAGCCGGGGACAATTTACTCCAAGCCTTCGTTGAGCTCAGAGTCGCGTTCAAGGGGTGGGTGCCCCCAAGCATACAGCGGCACAAGCGGCGGAGCATTTACCCAAGGCAGCGTTGCAGGCTACGATCGCTGCAGGAGCTGCAGGTGCGGCGACTGCTCCGAATGTAAAGCCAGCTGCGGCGTAGCAGGCGACGGCGACGCCGTTGCAGCCTGGATAATATAATCATCGATGATGTAAACAGGGGGTGCAGGTCATTACGTCAGTGGGGTTGCCCTAACATTAGTATTTGGAGTAGTGTGGAGAATCGTGGGAGTGGGAAGGGTATGAAAGAAGAGGAAGTGGCAAGACTTACCTGTCTGGCATATACCGTATGCGATAAGCCCTGCGTGAACGAGGGTCATCAGGGCGAAGATCGGTGCGAGGCGAGGGAAGAGACGCATTGTGTTGGAATAGGACTATTAAGGTTGTGGGATATGATTTGTGTAAGGGGGCGAGTTATGTGTGGGCGCGCGATTGCGTGGGCAGGCTGAGGCTAGGGCAGAGGCGAAGTGGTGGTAAAGAGACAGGGTTGCCTGAGGGTATGCCCCTGTCTCTTATATTCAAGCACACATGTGATGAGATCATGAGATAGATAGGAGCTGAGAGGTCCGTAGTTTCTAGAAACATCGCAAAGGGTATCCAACATTTCTTCACCAAGGCGCACATCTGGAGTAAATAGTAGGGTCGTGCGTGCGGCGTGAGTGCGAAGGATGTTAGGTACATGCAGAACAAGGTCCCCGAGAGCTTGAAGAGCAAAGGTGCAACGTAGCGACTAGTCAGGCTCCTATAACCAGATAACCCTATCGCGAACATGAGGTTGAGGCCGTTGGAGTTGGTTGGACATAAATGGTAAGGAGGTGACGCTTCGCAGGCTTCACTCAGCTAAGATTAGACATGGATTCCCATGTGGCCTATCTTCCGATCTGCTGACCTCAAGAAAAGGACTGCTATTGATATATCAATCCGCATATGACTCTTTTGCCTTTGTGAACGCAGACCATGGAACATTCTACTATGGGGACGCTGAGCGGAAGCGCAATGAAGAACTGATAGGTTAAGAGAGATTACGACTTGAGATGGCACAGAGTTGGGTATACCAGGACTAAAGTCTGGTTCGATATAATCCCCGCAATCTTTATACCGGATGGTGCCCTAGAATCGCTCATTTTGACTTCAAAGTTCGGAGCAATCAATTGTATTTAGGGGCTAATATACCTGATTATTAGGCCTGAATTGATGGGACAAGTCGGGGGTTCGACCCCAGGTGCAAGCTTTCAACCATTCTTTTCTTACAATAACGAAAATGCGAACAGCTATTGACTCGATATTTCATGTTTGAGCCTGTTCAGCATCCTTCATAGTTTGACCAGCTGAAGACTGGAGGTTAAATCGGGGAGTCGGGATGCTGACATCAGCGCATGCATGTCGGCGATTACGGATCTGGTGCTCTGTGTTTACCCGGCGTGACCATGAACTTGCCTTGGCTCTCTTTCTCCCTCCATCTCTCCGCTGGCATAAACTCTTCTTTATTTCTCCAAGTCCTTTCCAGCATACACACCGGGACGCCCACGCCCCGCCTACTACTTGACTGCGCGACATAGACGTGGCATAGATCACGAAGGCCGTAGTACTCGCCACAACATTGAACCGCCGAAATTTGCTGCAAATCGAGTTAGATAGGCCAAAACTATAGAAATGGCCAACCAGGATACAAACCTACAGATGCTGGAATCGGCTACGAAAGGGTTCGACTATCTGTTCGCCAATGATATCGAGGGCGCGAGAAAACACTTTGCGGGTAGCGAAGACCCCTTCCATTTGATGGGTGCTGGGACGATCGCGTTTCTGGAGGCAGCTTTGGGCATGGAGGTCAGTATACCGCTCATATCTATTCTCTTGCGCGGGGTTGTATGGGCAGGGACTGCTACGTATCTTCCCCACCCCGGTGGCTTTCCCAACCTATCTACCGCGTTTTTTATTGTTGCCGAGCTTCATTTCCTATGACAGTTTGCTGAGTTACTTTCTACCGATCACAGACCCACCTCGTCACTGAAGCCTCTCGATGTCTGGCACTATCTGAAGCAGGCGCGAAGAGACAGATAAAGGTCCAACAGTCGTCACCATCGGCATCGCTTTCGACCTCGAGATTTCCAGCTGGACTGGAATGGGAAATCGTCAGTGCCGATGCTGTCGTGCTGCTAGGCCTGACCAATGCGCTCAGGTGCGTTCCAATCACTGTATCGTCGAAACGTGACGGATGCTGATGATGGCCACGCTTATTCCGTTTCAGCGAGAGCTATATGGGGTACCTGCAGTGTATGTACTCGCTCAACAGCGCCCATTCCAAATTTACCAAGTGAGTCTGCCCGTAATAGTTCTTTTACGGAATGACAACTAACTATTTCAGTAAAGGCTTTACAAAACGGTCTTCCCCAATGGAATCGACGAATACATTTTACAAACTCAGTGCGAATCCCAAGAGGGCGCCGGTACGGTTTCTTCGCCGCCGACACCTCCGCCGTCAGGCGCCAACCATCTGCCGTCAGCATCCACAGCCAATCATCTGCCGAACGGTACCCTCCAAGTCCCTGCCCACCTCAAACACAAGGCGTCCTTCTCCTCCCTCGCGTCGATCGATTCGACATCAACTACGGCGACCACCACTGGTCCTCTAGGCGCACCCAAAGCCCCGACACCACAGAAGAGCTTTTTCAGTAGATGGTTGGGGTCCGCTGCCGCGGCGAGCGAACCTGCGTTACCTCTTACTTCAGGCTTGGGTTACCATCACGGACACGCACAGCACGTCGCGAGGAGTAGACATGGTGTTCCGGATGGCAAGGTCGAGGAGATGATCGTTGCTGGTACCGCTTTCGGTAAGTATTTCTATTCTTGTTCTTGTTCATGCCTGTTCTTCAAACCGGCTCTGTGGCTATATTTATGTCTCCATATTTCGTTCAGTCAGCTGCGTTAGAGTATTGATTGACTGACTGTGTGTGATAGGATACGGCTTGTTCAACCTCATTTTCTCGCTCCTTCCCAAGAAGATTCAATCACTGGTTGGATTCCTTGGTTTCCAACATGATCGGCAACTTGCATTGAAGGCGTTGAAGGTTGCAGAGGCAAGGCCGGACGTGCACGGCGTGTTCGCTGGGTGAGTTCTCAATCTGCTAATTTAATTTAATTCCATTATATGCTGACGTCATCGCGCGCGTTAGGCTTGTGCTCATGACCTATCACGGTCTCGTCTTGCTGTTATCTGGGTACCAGGCTGATGAAGCGAGAGTGGTAGAGTTGTACAAGGGCATTGTAGAGAGAGTGGAGAAGAGGTATCCGGATGGTGCGTTGTGGATTCTTAATCGCGTGAGTGAAAGTTTTATCGATTTGGGTGTGGTTTTTGTGTTTTTTTCTGTTGCTGATGTGGTGTTTTTTCTTGATAGGCCAAGATTCTAAGGATGAGCCATGATGCGGAGGGCGCGATCAAGGTGTTACAGGACGGGTTGAAGCCTGAACGTCCGCATTCGTTTGCTCAGGCTGATATGATGGTAGGACGGTTTCTCGTTTGATGCCAAACACAGTTTTGACGTTCGGTTTGTAGCTGTTGTTCGAACTGGCGTGGACATTGCTGGGTCAACGGAGGTACCAGGAGAGCGCCGATTCGTTTATGAAGATCACGGAGTTGAATACGTGGAGTCATGCGACGTACTATTTCCTTTCTGCTGGTATGTTTTGCCCATCTACGTTATGAGGTATCGGAGGAATTGATCATCTTTAACAGGCTGCTACTTTGCTCTTGGCAAGTTGGATCAAGCGCAAGCGCTGCTTAACGCGATTCCTGGTTTGATTGATAAGAAAAAGGTTGGAGGGAAGGATTTGCCGACGGAGGTGTTTATCAAGAAGAAACGTGAGTTTTATGGTTTGGGTTTGGGTTGGTGTGCGGGAGCTGATGGTGTTTGTGTCTTAGTTGCGTTTTACCGAGAGAATCAGGCGAGGCGAGGGGGTGACGAGGATCGGTTTATCGAGGCTGTAAGGATCAGTCCAGCTCAAGGTTCGTCTTCGGTTTTCATCGGTACCCATCAATCCCATCTAACCTATTCATAATCACCCGCGTCGCTTAATCTTTTCCGTAGAACTCGCCATCTGTAAGCCCATCTTTAACTATGGGATAACCTGATTCTGACTGGGCGATCTGCAGTCTGGAACACACATGCAAGGATAGACAAAGCGATTGCGAAGGAGTATATTGCGGAAGTTGTGAACCTTACGCCTGCGTTGAACGTCAAGTCGGGGGTTGTTGATGATATTCGGCGCGAGGCGGCGAATGGAGGGGCGTTGGCGTCTTCCCAGTTGGCCGTTTCGCCAGTGTCGCCCCCTAATACGGCCGCGACTGCTACCACTATATTTTCGTCGTCTTCGAGTACCTTTGCTTCCTCCTCGGCAACTGCAACTGCCAACCCTACGTCCCCTTCCACGTCGCTGCCAGACCTGGACACGCCGGATGAATTAGCTGTGCGGTGTTTGTTGCTTGGGATTTGTCACCGGACGATGGGGGAGTACCGTGCGGGGCGAGAGTTTTTGCTGGAGGCGTGTGGGTACCAGCAGCGGGGAGGTGTGAGGGTGAACACGTGGGTTGGGGGGTTGGCGATGTTTGAGCTGGCGGTGTTGGAGTTGAAGGAGGTGGAGGCGATTGAGAAGGCTGCGGCTGGAGGCGCTGCTGCTGCTGATGGAGTTGGTGGTGGTGTGGAGGGGGGTGTTGTTGGTGGTACCAATGGTGTCGGAGAGACTGGAAAGGCCCCCGAGGTGGATTGGGTAACGGTGTGGTTGAATGCGATGAAGAGTGCGGAGGACAAGTTGGATTATGCGGTTAGTCTGTCGCCGAATACTGTTGATCTTTCGAGTCGGCTTGATAGTCGGATATCGATGTTGAGGGATGAGATGGTGTTGAAGCGGGAGATGTTGGGTGTTGGTGGGAGGAGGTAGGTAGGATTGGGATTACCTTGTGTAGGGCTGGGTGGGTAGGACGATATAGTAGTAGAGGAGAAATAATTTATGAGTTTGGTATTTATTTTGTTGTAGTTTGATAGATGGACGTTGGGAGGTGGTGTGCAGTGCTAATTCTGTTCTGGATCATTGTTTATTAGTTGCTGCTAGTAATATTTCGACTGACAGTTGTACGCCAATGTCATGGTCATGGTCAGTTCAGCTACGCAAGAATCAGAATATGCAGGGGTCAATACGAAGTTTACTATCATAAATGATATAACTCATTCATCCTTAAACCCTCGGATTTGAGTTCTGATCGTCCTAGGGGAGAATGATATGAGTGTAATCCGATTGCATCCCGGGCTCAGAAGCTCTTGAGCACTAACTATGGGCGCAACCCAGGCCCGGTGAACCCCTGCAATTTGAAACATCTGAGATCGTAGGCTATCTACAATACATAGGTATATGAATATAATGAACGATATGTGCATAATGGCAAAACTATCATCTCCAAAACGAGGTGAGAATCCCAAACCGAAGCGTCAGAGCAGCGATGATTGGGACGATTCATTGGAGAAACCTGCCAATCTGGGGGACCATCTCTCGGTCTCACCATCTTCTTCCTCCCTATCCGGAACAAGACGGAGGATCCTATCCTAGTCATGATCAAACAGCTCCATAACCTCAGGAGAGGGCTCTCGTGCGCCCCGGGTACGTAGCATCTCTACAATTGTATGCCGTTCCCACTTCAATGCCCACGCCAACGCTGTCCTTCCATCTCGTGTCGTGTAGTCAATGTCGACGGCCTCGTGCTGGAGAAGGAGCTCGACGACGGCTCGGTGTCCGAACAGTGATGCCTGCATGAGTGCTGTACCGTATCTCGGATGCGAATGATTGACGTCGATACCACGGACGGAGAGTAATATCGACACGACGCCGGCGTTGCCTTTAAAACCTGCGAGAGTGAGCGCTGAACCCCCTCCGGAGTCAACAGCGTTGATGTCAATACCAGGAGCATCGTAAGGCTGACCGGAAGTGATGAGCGTCGTAGTTGCGTCATCATCTTCGGTGCTGGCTCCGTCCTGCACACCCAGCAAAGCTCGCACAATCGACGTATTACCATTGGACGACGCATACATCAATGCCGTCCCCCCATTCAAATCCCTCACGTTCAAATTCTCCACACTAACAACCTGCAGAAGAAGCTTTACAGCTTCAAGGTGACCTGACAAAGACGCCCATATGAGAGGCGTCCCCCAACCATCCGCAGAAGACGCATCGATCCCCTCCACTGCGAGCAGGAGACGCAGAATCTCCAGATGACCATAGCTACTACACGCCAGAGTCAGAAGCGTTAACCCACTCTCGGTTTCGGCCCGTATTGCGAACTCGGGAGGTGGATGAGGTGTCTCACAGGATGCTCCGTATATCCATTGTTCGAGTAATGTGTGAAAGTTGTAGGCGATGGCGACATGTACCGTGGACCCTGTGTCAAAGTATCGGCCCCCTTTGAAGATGGGGAAGCTGCGGCATTGGTGCATGAAATCGACGACATCAGGGGGAATGGAGACACAGGAGTGTGCATGCGACGTCCATTGCTCGTGTGCGTAACGGAGAAGCGGGGTTTGCGCGAAGATCGAGTTATGGTAGCTTTCCCAGCTTATGGTACCGCGGTGGTCGTGGAGACCGCTGGAGAGTAGTAGCGCAGTGCATGTTGATGCTATTGTTTTGTGGGGATTAGGATCGTAATTTGACAGGTATACTTCCAGAAAGTCGCGCGCGGTATAATCTATGAGTCGGATTACAGTCGATCACCGGCCGGTTGTACACCACCGGCCGGTTATACAAACGCAGTTTTGCCTCGAATAGAGGGATTTAAAGGCGGTTTTTTGGACTATATAAGTGTACACACGCTGGGAGTACATTTTTGAATGTACTAGCTCCCATGATTATCTCATTTTGAGTAGAAATGGAGAGAAATTTGTCGAAATCTGAGATTGATGGAATCATGGGAGGTGAATGTCTAGAGATTTCCAGAGTGAAGCCCCATAAAAGAGAGAAATTGTGCCAGAGTCCTGTTTAAGTGGCTGATGCGGACTACCTTGCAAAATTTGAGGCAGAACGAGTGAGAAAATGAGAAGATATAGCAAAAAATCACCAACACTCTTGCAGCTATCGCGGCGTGACAGCCCCGATGTCACGCTCAATACAAACAAACCTAATGATTCCAGAAGTTCATTACCCAATTTATATTGAATTCCGCCTGTCACACCATGTCACGCGTGTACAACCGGGTGGTTTTTCACGAAAAACGTACTTGTTGCCGCGTATTTCAAATTGCAAAAATATCCCAATGTCTATACCTACATTTGCTGCAGTCTGTATGAGTTGAGACGCATGGCTATGTACTCTAAAAAGAATGGGAGCCGTAGACCCTTCCATTGTGTCTCTGGAGCACGATTACTCAAAATGTGTACAACCGGCCGGTGATCCACTGTAGGATGCCGACCGTCTAGATTCCAGGGCTGGCGAAGTATACTCACGAACTAGTCAAACAAGTTTACTCTCCGGTTCGAAGGTGATCAAGCCACAGCAAAGGGAGACCAACGTGTCCTCATCGATGAGGAGTTCTGCATCAAATTGATAGCTAGTAGGAGGGTTTGTAGCGATGGCATGGCGCAAGTCGTCCATCTTGAGGGATGAGAACGCATGGACAAGCCAAATGAGCGCCTTCTTTGGCGTAGTGGCGTCGTTTTGCCTCTCCATGCGCTCCATGGTTGCTGAATACATTGCGTTGATACCCTTGGGGAGCGACTTGAGCGCAACTCGGAGGTCTTTGATATTGAGACAGCACCCGAGCATGTCGATTTGCAGTGAAGCCAAGAGAAACCTATCTAGTAATGAGCAACGAGGTCACACATGCAGGATTGAACCACATACATTCCTGACGATCTCTCCAGGATAGTGTCCAATACACGCTGTTTCCACCCGTCCATCTCCAGAAGCTTTCGTAACGTCGCGATCCTCCCGACCTTCTCTTCAATTAGTCGCACGATATCTGCATCCCTGACGATGATGTCCAGGAACTTTGCTTCTGGAACGTTGTCTTTCAAGAGGGGAAGTGGGCGAGAAGTTACCAGAAAGTTGAATCCGAGTTCGGAAAGAGAGTCCAAGATGTCGAATTGGATATCCAATGTCGCCTCGTCCAAGCCATCTATTGAGCAGAAGCGTTGGTCAAAGAGATCGGATGTTGAGATGACTTTAAGGACATCAAACAGCTCGCGCTGCGAAGGCCTGGTCTTCCTTAACTCGTGCTCTTCATAAAGTGGCTGAACAAATATAATCGTTTCCGGATAATCTTCCAGGATCTGGCGAATGAGCGCGGCCAGGATTGCCCTCACTGGAAGTGGGTCTGTGTATCGGCAGTAGGCGAATGCAACCAGGATTCTCTTGTTCACCCTCGATCTCTCTCGTAGGTAGTCGATGATTATCGCGCTTAAGCTCAAGTGAGATACAGATCGATGACAGTAAACTGTACAACTCACGCAAGGACAGTCTTTCCAGCACCCGCTTTCAATGCCAAAGACCTTAGTATTAGGCGTATTCAATCGGAATGAAGGTACTCACGCATTCCCGTACCCCAGAGTATCCCACCAGGGCTATTCTCCCATTCAACGAGCAACGGCTCACTGAGAGCCCAATCACTGGTATTCCCTATCCTTTTGCTCAGATTATCGTCCTGGATATCTCGATAGTTGATATCGCTAATCCATGTGATGGTTTTACGTCTAACTGGGGGACGAAAAGGGTCGGCTTTACTGTCGTGCGAATATAATTCAACTCACCTTCGTCTGGAACGGCGGCGGTGTATATATGGGTGACTCGAATTGCGTTGAACGTTGAACTCTCTATCTTGAGGTTTTTGGCGCTATCGAATATCCTAGCATCTCCTGTATTGCTGTCGTTGGATGACTTGACCAGAGTATACTGTCGCTGAGTAGGCGACCAGTCTTGATCACTAGATCCAGGCCGCTCAGAGGCGGGTAACTGTGCAGTCACGTCGACGTCAGGGATTGTAGCATTCGCGCCCTTTGTGTTGAATTGCGTCACATCTAGACAAGGAAAGTTGAACCTCCCGCCCAATTTACAATCAAAACTTCCAACCTTTCGAAGGGTCATGGTCAAGTTCTGGCTCATCTGCTTCTTTGTCCAGAAGTTTACATTGCTTTCTTGCTTTCCTCTTCTCCAGCTGGTCAAGACGGGCCGCAATGATAAGTGTTATTCTTATGTAATTCTTTCGTCAGTACTCGCTAGACACCGATTTTGATAAGCCTGCTCCCATGTGTGGGCGCTCCTGCCAAAGGGAGCTTGAAGTGTATCCGATAAGTTGATGTTGCATTGATTCGATACCCGAGCCTTGATACCTTCCGCTTGTAAGGGCATTTGAGCCTAACAGCAACATACATGTCCAACATACACCTCGGGCCCGGGTATGATATTGCCGATTTAGGTCAACACCAGTTGCAATTGCTAGGCGTCGACATAACAGGATATTTGAAAACCCTCAAGTTCAACGTTGATTTTGCGTTGATGAGTGTACTGGCGGCCCCTTGAGTCTACTTAATTGATATTCGACAAGAGTACTATTCGATCTCAGTTAGTCCAATTTTTTAATCCAGTTGTCTACGAGACTAGTAGACGGCTCCTCTGCTCCCTGAGAGCGAAGAACCTGTACAATCTCCTGATGACCCTCCCTCAAAGCCCATCCCAGCGCGGTCTTCCCCCCAGAGGTCTGAATGTTGACATCGATACACTCGTGTTGAAGGAGAACTTCTACCACATGCTTTCGTCCAACCCTAGACGCATGCATAAGGGCCGTGCCGTGCTTCGAATGTGAGTAGTTGATGTCTATTCCGTCTGCTTTCACGAGGGCACGGACAACGTCGGTGTGTCCGTCTCGTGCGGCGAGTACCAAGGCTGTGTCTCCGTAGGGGTCAACCGCATTCACATCAATCCCCTCCACCTTCCCCATTTTGCTTCCTCCGAGTACTCCTTCGATCCTGCGCCCATCTTCACCGATCTCCGTATCGTTGGAATTGTGAAGCCGAAGAAATGCCTCGACGACCGGTACATGCCCATTGAACGACGCACACATCAAGGCGGTCCAGTTGTCGTCGTCCCTCGCATTGATGTACTCGGCGTCGGAATTTTGAAGCAGCAGCTCCACGATGTCTTTATGGCCCTCCGAGGATGCCCATATGAGAGGCGTCCTACCAAAGGCAGCACGATCCCGCGCGTTAATACCTTCCAGATTGAAAAGCAAGCGAACGGTCTCGGTGTGGCCAAAGATCGCGGCGAGGGCCAACCCTGTGCAGTCATGTTGTGTCTTGGCGTTGATGTCAAAGCCAGCAGGGGCGGATGAAGGTGGCGTTCTGGCATCGCTGAGGTGCATTGGGTTTATCCATTGGTTGAGTAAGACGTGGAAGTCGAAGGCAGCGGCTACGTGCAGGGAAGAGCCTGGGACGAAGAACTGGGCGTATTTGTTGAATATCGGAAAGCGTTGACATTGGTGTACGAAATTGGTGACTGGTGGAGGAAGTGAAGAACATTCGTGTGCGTGTGGCGCCCACTGCTTGTGCGAATACTCTAGGAATGGTACTTCTCTAAAGATTTGGTCGTCATAGCTGAGGATGACGGCCTCTGGTTTGTGAAATCCGTGGTGGAGCAGTATGGAAACGCATGTGGATGCAATCATCGCATGGGGATCTGGGTAGGAGTGAGCCAGATAAGGCTCGAGAAAGTCTCGTGCGGTGTAGTCTAGAGAAAGGAGCTTAGCATGCTGCGCTTAGCATTCGTTTGTGGCCCACACTTACGAACCAGCCGGACAAGCTTGCTTTCAGGCTCAAAAGTGATGAGCCCGCAGCACACCGATAACAGCGTCTCCGAGTCCACGATGAGATCCTGGTCGAATTCGAAAATGTCGGGGCACACAGCGACTGCGTGCTGGAGATCGGATATCTTCAAGGACTGGAAAGCGTGTACAAGCCAAGTAAGGACACGTTTGGCGAGCGTCGCTTGCTTTTGACCCTCGACGCGGTCCATGGTTGCTTGGTACATGGCATCCACCCCGTTTGGTAGAGATTCTAACGCACTGCGTAACTCCTGGATATTCACACATTCCCCCAACATGTCGAGCTGCAAGGAAGCGACCAAAAACCTAGTCTCGAAGCATTAGATGCAGAGCAATCCAGAGTCACAGAACAACAGCTTACATTCCCGACGATTTCTCAATCACACTCCTCACCACTTTCCTCCTCCATCCATCCTTTTCAAGGAGCCTGGAAAGCGTCCTCATCCCCGAGACCTTCTCCTCTATGAGGAACTCTATATCGGCATCCTGGACAACGATATCGAAAAACTCTGCATCGGGGACCATGTCCTCCAGAAGCGGTAGACGGCGTGAAGTCAAAAGAATGTTGATCGGCAGCTGGTCGAGAGACTTGAGGAGATCGAACTGAGTCTTCGACTTGGCTTCATCGAGACCGTCCAACGAGAAGAACCTCTGGTCAAAAAGGTCAGATGTAAATATAGACTTGAGAGTATCGATCAGCTCCTGTTTTGATGGACGAGTCTTTCGAAGGGCGTGGTAGTCGTGCATTGGCTTGATAAAGGCCATGGTCTGAGGATGGTCTTCCAGTATTTGCCGAAGTAGGCCTGCGAGAATCTTCTCGACAGTCAAAGCGTCGGTGTAGCGGCAGAAGGCGAACGCCACGCAGATTCTTCTGTTTTCTTTTGCGACAGCGATGAGATGTTCTATAATGATTGACCTATAGATGGAATCCGAGAGTTGAATGCTTGTGAGACTGTAGAGCCTGTAGAGAAACGTACGCAAGAATTGTCTTGCCTGCCCCTGCTGTATGTCGGTGGGTCGTCAGCAAGCCGCCGTGAAGGCCCAAACCCACTGAGAACGTACGCATTCCAACCCCCCAGATAGCTCCTCGCCTTTTCCTTATCCATCTCTGGAATCTTGGATCATTGAAGATCCACCACCCTGTCCTTCCGACTCGCTTGCGAAGGTTGTCGGCAAGCAGGTTTCGAAAGTTGATGTCGCTCAGTGCCTCAGCTATGATCGCAAAATCTATATAGCATATGCTTATTAGTGGACGTATCTTGAACGCTAGAGTGAGACGTTCTCACCTTCTGCACAAAGCGTTGACGAAGTCGATGTGGTACTTGTGAACGAATTTGTGTTGATGAAAGTTTGCGAGCCGTAGAACGCTAGGTTGCTTGCGCCTTGAAAGGAATGCGATGTCAATGCAGCACCTGCTTGTCGTGTCAAAGGTTTGTATACTGAACGTCATGCACGTAGAACTGTCACCCACCGAAGTACTCGTTCGAACTTCTGGGCACCGCGTTCACTGAGTCTGGTTGTGGGTGCGTAAGCGTTCCATAGCTTGTGCTGACGTCGATAAATCTTGAGCTCCCTTGAACGACAACACCATCTGCCTCCTGAAACATTTGAGGTGCGGCATTGCCTTCTATGCAGTAGCAGAGGAGTACTGATGAGAACACGATTGAAACCTTAACCAAAAGTAATCCGCACCTGCTCCGATAGGGGATGAATACGCTTCTGCCATATCCGTGGGCGCTGCTATTGTATGCTCATTGTCTAGCCGAGACTTCTTCGAAACCGGAGATTCTTGGTCGCTTGGGAGGTCAACCGTAGACCGTCTTCTTCTGAGCCCGCTCCTGCCGCTCTCCTATTTCGAGCATGAGAACCTACTGTTGTAAGTACCACATTTCCGACTCTCACCTGGTATGAGGATGATGGCTCTTCAACGCTCGGAGTTGTTGTCAGTGGATCCATCCAACCGAATTCAAGGAAGGATGGGCACAAGGCACACAATGGGAATTGTTATGATGTTTTCACATTGGGAGGGTCGCCACGGGAAGCAGTGGTGTGCGGTTTTGATTGCTTGATCAAACGCTCTGGAAAGGAAAACAAGAGCAGAATGAATGCGTTGACGTTCCCATGATATGTCGTTACACAACATGCCGTAACGGCTGGCCGGAATATAATACATATATCTTACTATGTATATCCATTCTGGAATCAGGACTCCGAGTCGCTGGAAAATCCGAATGTACAGGCTCGTGAGGTTTGAGTACCTCGCAAACTGTAGAGAGAGTGCTACTCGAGCGGACGCAGGATACACTACAGTCGAGAGGCAGGACAGATAGTGACGGGGGGCGGGACGGCCAGGACATCCATGTGACCTGAGCGTCTAATACTTATCTTGAGATGCCGTTATCATGGGGCCTGGGTCATACTCAAGCCTGACGTGTTTGCCAGCGGTATTTGAAGTTATTTATAAGATTCTCATTTAAATATCGCTCGTGTCGGCCTTACAGGGAAAGCTGTCGCACTCAGCGACAATTGGATTGTCCCTGGTTGTCAGCACACACATACACCATATCACATACATTGAGGGCTTGAAAGGAGGCATTCAAGCTCACATACACTTGCATCTTATCACATCGACACCTGACATCTGAGACATGGGGTTCGGGATCTTCTAGCACCTCAATACATACATACGTCTGTGACCCTCATACATACATTGGGTCACGGGTGCCCATCGAGTCACTTAAAGTTTGATGGTTTGCTACTCCGAAGGCGTGGGGGTTCCTCGAGGTACTGTTTTATCCGGCTTGGTGGGATGACTGCCACATCGTCAATTCGAAATCGGATCATGTTATCCCTATGCACGAGGAGATTATACAATGGAAAGCACACTACATCTCATCAGCAGCAATCGAAACCTCAGCCTGAGGCGTAAGTCTAATGTGATGCCTCCGTTTCTTCCTGTCGAAATCGGGAATTGCCGAATGCGCCGTGACGCGGTTATCCTATTGCAACACGACGGCAGCCAATTAGAATCTCTTCCTCAGCTTGATATGGTGAGAGAGGACTTACCCAGATGACGACAGTACCAGGCTCGTACGAAGCACGTACTTGGGAGGTCTGAGCCTTTGGTGATATGGTCAAAGAGGAATCCGAGGAGGGCGTCTGATTCTTCCTTCTTGAAACCGACGATCGATTTGGTGAAACCGGGGTTAACGTAGAGGGCTTTCTCCTTGGTGACGGGGTGAACTCGAACGACGGGATGCTAATGAATCGAGGATGTTAGAATAAGGAACGGTGGAGATGGGTTGAGATAATGATAATCGTACCTCAGTCTCAAAAGGGTCTCGTCGAATGGGCAGCCCACTCTTCAGCGAGTTCGCAGCTTGGGGAACAGCGGTATGAACCGCCTTCAAGCCTATCAACCTCTTCTGGAATTCTAACGAGAGTCTTCGGTAGGTTTCGACTTTTAAAAGGAAGAGTGTGTCGCTACCGACACCAGGCTGTTGGCAACAGGCAGAATTGTTAGATCCAAATCGCTAGATAGTCGAGCGAAGGGAGACATACACCATCGAGAATGTAGAATGCGGTGGTACCGGGTGGCTGACGTTCGTATGAGACGTCCGAGTGCCAGCCAGTATGGTTAATTTGGGTGGCGAGGACATGGTCGATGAAGCCTGGGTTCTCGTCATCGCGATATACTGTAAGGGAATCATCAGAATCACATGTAAACGGCAGACGATGGAAAGAAAGCGACGTACCGACAGCCAGAGCAGGGTAATCCTTCACGTTGACTGCGATAGGGTGGACATGGGAGCGTCCAAAATAGCTACACACACGAGTGCGCGTCAGTGCCTCCGATTCATGACGTCTCAACAACGGGTCGCCTCACCTTGACCATTCCAACTGCTTCTCTGGCGAGAGTTCCTTCAAATTCTGGTCCCTGAACGCCACAACCTTGCGCAATGCAACGAAAAGGGCGAGTTCGTCCAAGCCGGCATTGGAGAGCTGTGAGAGTTGCACGCCGTGAACTTCTGTTCCGAGGTATGGGCTGAGGTGGCGGAGGGTAGTACTGGGAGTGAGTAGGTTGGGCTTGGCAGGGTCGGCACGCAAGCCAGGGTCCACATGATCTGCAAGTGCTTTGTGAGACAATGTTCCCTCCACGGAATACCACATGGAACGTACCAAAGAACTCGAGAGGGCCGTCCTTTTCGAAGCTGTCTTGGTGTGGGAGGCAGTACTCGGGATATGTAATGGGCTGTAGTACATGTATGAAGTTCAAGAAAGATGATGGCAAAGCGAAATGAACGTACAGCGACAGAGGTAGCGGAAGCACCCATCAAGACCGACAGCGTCTGCCTTGGGTTCAGAAACTGACGGTGCCATTGCTAAACGCGAACCAAGAACAATTACCTCAGAAGGAGAATGTTATGGTTCAGGAACGAATGGCCTACTGCCCTTATACCATCCCTCACCCGGCTGAACTCCCGAGTCACGTATACCTGGCAGAACGCGTCATCTGGCAACATATGCCCATTGTAGGGTATAATTAGGCTGCGCAATATGACAGATTCGCAATCCACCAAGGTAAAGGGGTTCAAGGTGGAAGAGACCTTCGAAATGACGTCGGAAGTTCATGAAATGGCGTGTTCACGGCAGTCGTCCGTCCCTGTGCTTTCGGCTCCCTGTAAGTATCAGAGGCCCCTCGAGTCGGAACTATAAGTACTCTGTATATCTCACCATGCGAGTTTTGCGATGACTTGCTGTCGCAGTGGCGAACCAATTGAAACGACACCGAGAGTCTTGCCTTTTGACTACAGACGGTGCCAGCAAATCGGAGGTCAGCCAGTGTGAGAATTAATTGTCAAATTGTGTCACACTCACCCACCCCGCACAGACCTGATCGGCGTGGTACAGAAATAGGGGCCAAGGTCACATGTCTCGCTCAGGGAGATCTACCTATACGTCGAATCACTGAGCTGGCTGTGTGCTCCCACAACCTGTGGAGGTTTCGCATGATTTATACAGCTTATTATATCACAGACTAAGTACGCGAATAAAAAACCCCACTCTCCAGTATCGGCGAATTTGAGCCTAGCCGGTAACTATCCCAGTCTGCAGCCCACACAGTGTGGAGATTGTTGAAAACAACCTGGTTTGAAATGTACGGGTTCCAGTTAAGTGACATGAATCTGAGAAGCACAGACAAACAACAACCCACCCAGCAGATATTCTTCGCTCCTTCTTCTCCAGCTCTCCCGGTTTCGTGCTGCGAAGTTCATGTTGTTCCTTGTACTCGTTGTTGTCTTCGGTATCCCCACTATCCTCGACGTCCTCCACAGTGTCTATATCGATATCGCATTCATCCGGACCTTCCCCTCCCTCAAAATTCCCTGGTCCCTCAGTATTAACATCGATCCAAGGTGGCACCGCGTCCGGGAGTGGTCCATCCCCTTGCTCTATACTATCTCCTCCCCGCAATCCAGTCGCAAAACCTCTCTCATCCAGCGCCACAAGCCTGAACAGCGGAGAGAACACCCGTTTACCATCCTTCCTCGTACGAGTCTTGAAATTCCCCATAGCAGAGCTCTTCACCCACTTTCCTTCGACTCCTGCTTGCACATCTCCAATCCCTGTAAGGTCGCCTACGCCCTCTGGTATTGGGGAGGTAACGGACAATCCGAGGGCGACTGTTGAAGTCTTGCTCCCACCCACAAATCGGGCATAGGAACTACATTTATGAACTTCCGACACGATAACCTTCCCTCGCAGACTTGGTTCGTCGTACAGGAAGCGCAGTTTTGCAGGAGGCTGGATCGTGGCGATCGTATCATCACGCATGACTAGCACTGCTCCCGCCTTGTTGCCGAACTGAAATGCGGCTTTGACCTGACAATTGACGAACGCGGGTGTCTGACTACGGGCAAAAGCGATTTGTAAGGGGTCAGATGGAGAAATAGAAAAACGGATGAGATTAATGACTCACGCGACGCCAGAAGCGGCTAAGTCTACCTCTTTCGCAGTCTTGGAAGTAATCCAAGTCACACCCTCAGTTCCTTGCTCTTCTCCACCCTCATCCTCCTGAGGAGACACACTGGCATTCTCGTCCTTTTCCGCAATACTCTCTCCTCCCCCACTACCACTAAACTCCACCGGGTCGGGAACGCCAAGCCTCTGCGCCACACCTTCCTTGAACACGTTTCCCTCCTTCATGAACACGCCCTTCTCTTTAGCTCTCTTCTTCCTCCACCCGGATTTCCAATGTCGCTTTTTTGCACCCGAGGTTATGATGCCATAGTCGCCTACTTCGACAGGTATCTCGGGATCCCAGCTTGCGTACTTTCGGCTGGCACGAAAGATGAGGGTGGCGTAGAGGCGCTCCGGGTTGACCATTCTGCAAATGACCCAGGGGTAAAAAGCGAAGTAACTGACGCGGGAGTAAGGCCGTGGTCTGACTAGATGTCGGTCGTGTGCTGTCCCTTGCAAAGGAAGGGTGAGTGTAGTGTAAGTGTATTCGAGCCTCAAGTACCACCATTATGTAGTCAGTGAAGGCACTCTGGAATGAGGCAATCGTGCATCCCACCAGTGACCACGAGGTATTCATTAACCATGAGTGCACATGGCTACTGTGTGCTTGCATTATTGATAAAAGGTGAATGTTGATCCGGTGCCTGATGGTCAGGGTGGATTCAAAGGCAGAAAAGAGTGTCGGGATACAGCCATTTTACCACTCTTGTCTAATTCCCTGTCATTAGATCCATCAATATTTCTAAGATGAGGGAAATCCCATTTCAACTGCTTAGTTCTGTAGGCAAGCCTAACAATCTTTTCGTTCGAAACGAACCCTTCCTCGACGAGAGGCAGCAGATTGGAACCAACCTAGACATTGAAGAGCTGAAACACCTTCCAACTCTTCCAAATTGCTCTGAGGCTGAAGTGATTTGATCTTTGCGACCACTAAGCTCCTCTGATGGGCAAGCGTATTTAAGATACTCCAGATACAACAGGCCAATTAGTATGAGGGGGATGAGCACGGTATCCGCAGTCGGTCCAGGGAGTGACAATGAGAAGGAAGTGGATGAGGTGCGCCCACTAACTTTAAGCTCCTCATAAGATTCAGAAACCCAAGAATCGGCCACATACTGTAGCGAACTGTATGGAAGAGACGGATTTTGGAGCGTTACATTTTGTCGGGGTCCCAAATTAGAGACATGGCTGTTGTTACGCGTTACAGCCGAGAAAGTTAGCGACTGCGGCACTCTCACGAATTTAGCATGCTAGAAAGGGTTTGTGGAGGTGCTTGGATGCAAATGATTGGAAACTGTTTCAAATACAATTCAACTATCATAATTCAGGTATAATCCCAAGGAAATAATCCAGGCCCATTTGGCTGCCAGCAAAGCAGCTCTGGTTGAGGTTGTTGTACGGTACCCAGCAACATCTATGGCGGATAAAGAGAAAAATCAAGGAACCTCTCAAGAGCTTGACACTCGCTTAAGGCGTCTTTCAGCCCTCTTAGACAGCCTTCCACTCAGTCTTCCGGTATTAGCACCTGGCGAAGCATATGGGTTTGGTTTAGATCCAGGCGACATCGAGGACGAAGGACTCATTTATGCACTCAATCGGAACCTCGAAATGGCTTTCGGACACACCAGAACAGACATATCAGCATTAACCAACGGGGACCGTGCTTCAAGATGCTGCTCGAAATGTTTCGAATGGTTTCAAAGAAAATCTCACCCAAAGAGCGAGATAACCCAGACGGTCACTTGAGACGCTGGTTGGAGAGGATCATCAAAGCTAGTGAACTAGCAGGGGCGAAGGTTGTTACAAAGATGTAAGTGTTATATTTCGCATTAATTTAATGCGCGCTTAATCATTGCTGTCACCAGACCAAAGCGACGGTTGATGGAGTCATCCGACGAAGAGGATAATCCACCGGTCCGTGCAGCCAAGAGGAAGCAGGCGGCTGAGTCCTCAGCCATTGTTATCAGCTCTCATGACGACGAAATCGAACTAGAGCACTCGTGTGCTCCAAAGACAACTCAGCAGGGCCGAATTCACAATCCTCCATCCGCAGAACCCAAGCTGCAGGCTCGCCAACGAACGCTCTTTGAGTTTGGCGCAAAGCCAGTCACATCCCAGGAACTAAGCGCGCAGATGGAGCGTATTTCTAAGCGCCTTGAACGGATCATGCGTCATTGAGGGCAAAGGAGGCAACCGAGAAACAGCAAAAGCTCGAACGACAACGTGAGAAAACGAGAGTTCGAGTTACAAGACATCGGGAAAAGGCAAAGAATGCAGCTGGAGGTGCAGGGACAGCAACGAAGGCTTTGGTACTTGGTGTATGGTGCAAAACACTTAGTCACCACCAAAGTTGTACAAGTCTATAGATTCGGCCAATATTTATCAGATTTCTTATTCATCCAGAGGAAACACTCTAATTGAACAGCTGAACATTTTGTCTGGACGAAATGTCAATATCTCAAAAACTGACGAAGTTATGGGTCGGCAATTTGGCCAAATCTAATCTTTGTCCCAATTAGGAAGGTATCTAATCTAATCTAACATACTTTGGGACCCATAACCAATGTATTTTACTCCCCTGTGCAACATGTAGATAACTGTTGAGCCTGCGCTTGCAACACACCCTGCAGGGCTGCTGTTTTTTTAGAACTTGGCCGGAAAATAGCCGACTTTTTTTTTTTTTTCCACCTTTGCCGATTTGGCCACTGTACAACTTTGGTGGTGACTAAGCGTTTTGCACCATAGATGCTGGGTCTGGCGTAATTATGTCGAGTCTTGCACGCGATCTCCCGACATTGTCTCGCCCCAACGCAACTTGGAAGAATAATCGCACTGGAAAAAACCAGGGTGTCGTCCAAGCCAAGCACAAACGGATTAACTGGTTCAACCCTCTTTTGTGGACGTCAATTGCTCGGATCGCACTCCGAGTTGGTTGGTCGCCAACCATGATTGTTTCGGCCCTCCAACGCGAACAACCTCACCTTTAAAGTCGGCTCGGAAAGGCTGTTGTTGCACGGTGGATCTCCAAAACCAAACGGCGATGGTCCAAGAAGACACTGGCAAAGGCTGAGCAGGGTGCAAGTCTGAAGGGGACTGGTCGAGCTGGCGTGCTCGCTAACTACCCAGAGATTGTTGAGGAGTTTAAGACCAAACTCCTGGGCCTACGAAGCGATGGATTAACAGTTGACCGCCTCTTGGGGTGCTCAATCATGCTTGCACTGGTGAAGAGTAGACAACCACACTTACTCGAAACGTTCAAATGCAGCGAGGTGAGCCTTTTCTTCAATTCCATCAACGGTTAAGCTTAATATACAAGCTAGCAATACATTGGCCAATTCTTTGAAAGTGTCCTCAACTGGAGCCTTCGTCGAGGCACTAGGCAGGCTGCAAAGCTTCCCGACAATGCGTCAGACCTCACTGAGCGGACATTCTTTCGAATTGTCCACCTTGTGGATCTGTATGACATCCCTCCAGGTCTGATTATTAACATGGACCAGACAGGAATTATTCTTGTGATGTCCTCAAAGCGTACCTTCGAGACAAAGAACTCACGTCAAGTGGATATTGCACACCATGACGAGAAGCGCGCATACACACTCTGTGTCACTACAACCACGGCTGGGGACATACTCCCATTTCAACAAGTGTGGTCCGGAAAAACAAAGAACTCGCTGCCTTCGATGAAATCTGCTGGATACACAGAAGCGATCGAGTCTGGGTTTGATTTTTCCTTTGCTCTTAGTGCAAAGAAGACAAGTCACTTTAGCACAATCAAGACAATGAAGGAGGTACAGATTTGCTGTTTCGTTGAAAGAGTGTTGTGCGTCTAATCCATGTTCCCAGTACATGAAAAATATCCTACAGCCCTGGATCAAGAAATACATCGAGCTGCACAACCTTCCAGCTGATCAAAAAGCTATATTTCTGATTGACTGCTATCCTGTTCATATTGGGCAGGAGTTCCGAACTCACGTCTTTGAGGAATACCCCAATATATTTCTCTCATTTATTCCTGCATCTTGTAAGTCCTTCTCGCTCTATCAGCTTTGATATTCAGGCTTGCTGAGGAAACATGTATTAGGCACAGGCATTTTTCAACCTGCAGATGTTGGATTGAATCATGTGATCAAGCACTTCCTTCGTCAACATTCACTTCAATACCTGGTCAAGTGTCATGAAGAGCAGCTTGACAAAGGGCTGACTTCCGATCACATTAAGCAAACCATGAAGATCGCATCACTCCAAGATGCGTCTGTAAGACCCATCATTGACTTATACAAATATCTTGAAAGCTACACTGGCCGCAAATTAATCGAGAGGGTGAAGTGATCAGAATCTTCAACCACTTCCGAACACTGACATTGTACACATTCTTTCAAGGCATGGGAGAAAAGCGCAACAAAGGAGTGGAACCTTGGAGCTGCATGCATTACCAGTAAGCGTACCAAAGCTGCCTATCAGAGGTACCTTGAAAGCGACACAACTCTTCGCCAAGAGATTCAAGCCAAGATCGGACGCGATGCGATGCTGCAGGCTCAACTTAGCGCTGAGGAGGATCCCGAAGACATGGACATTGATGGGGACAGCTCAGAGATCCCACTCTCAGCTGTGATAAGTCACGCACTTGGCGATGCTGAACCTGCCCTTTCAGGAGATCAGGAGAACAACAAAGCTCCAGATAACTTTAGATACATTTTGTGTTGCCAGAGATTCAGTTGAGAAGGACCTTGATGGTACACTTGTCCCAACTGGTGCTCCCGAGCTCATTTGGGCATATAGCGTTGATGGTAGCGCTTGGATGGATTCGCTGTAGGCACAAGGAGTCCGAAATTGACTTAATATTACCGAAAATCTTGCTATTTTTTGATGAATCTTTAGGCATGAATTTTTAGAGACAGACCCAGTGTTATGTGTTACATTGACCATTTTTAGAGACAGATCGAGACCAGCGTTACGCGTTACGTCTCGTCCATACAGTTCGCTACAGTATAGGGATTAGTGGGCTGAATCGGTTCGCCTGGCCCGGTACGGAACCCCCCAGACATGACAGATCACATGACACTCTGTTTGACAATTCATGCTGACGTGCGAGTTGACCCACCATGTCAGGTTGTAACCAGGGTAGTGTCAGCTACGACCGCCCGAAATATGCTGTAATCCTTGCCAGCTCTTTCCCCTTGACCTCCATCCGCTCTTGCGTTTCTCTTGTCCTGACTCCTCTTAGTGCTCAAAAATCATTCTCCTCTCAAAATCGGTCATTGTTTCCGATTTCGTTGGATCATGGGAGTGGGGCTCTCCAATTCGGTATGCATACAATGGACATTAAGGCTGTCATCACCTGTATCAAGCCTGTAATAGTTAAATAAAAGAGGAAGTCAATACAATCCAATGAGACCTAAGTTGATACATCTCAGTACACCAATACAAAGAGATTCCTCTGTGCAAACAGCAGTAATGTGCCCATATCTAACACTTCTGCTGTCCAATCCAAAGGTAAGGCTTTTGCAGTCCATGCTTCCACAAAACTACTGATAAATTTGTAGAAAATGGGAGCCCTGCGTGTGCCTGATGATGCAATGGTAACAGCTGAGCAGCAGAAAAACACCAAACACACAACACAACAACAAAAACCCAACCAAATCACCTAGTGTCAAAGACAAATGATGTAGTTAAGTTCATCGTAGGTTTAGACGAATTATATATATATTCTAGTGCTCATAGTTGGCTCCTGCAGGTTGTTTTGGGGGTTGCCAAGTGGAACTAAATGTTCGACAAGGTGACTAGTGCTTAGTGAAGCATATAACTTGTTACAGACGGTTTTTAAGTTTTTTATAATGGTTTTATGGGTTTGTTATATGGGTAACATGGTTTTTATAAAGGCCTGGAAGGGCAAAGACCAACAGTAGCCTTTAGCTAAAGTACAGTCACTAGCACTCTTTGTGTAATAACACTAAAGCTTGCTTAAAAGACACTAAAAATGCTCAACAATTGTTTAAACACTCAATAAGACTCAATAATTTCTTAACTCTCAATAATCATGATGGTCATGATAATTGCACATGAAATTCACGATTTGTCTTGTTTAAATTCTTGACTCTACGTTTCTTTGTTCTTAGAGACTATCTAAGGTCAGTGGGGACTCAAGTAACACCAATGGCGGTTAACTCAAGGTCACAGCAGTGAACCAGGTTATATCTAGCGTATATTGGACCAATTCTACCTAGCTTTTATACAAGAATGGTGTTTGGCTAAGCAGTGGTCTACAATCAAATAATTACAAACTAATTTTAAACTACAAGTCTAAATGAGATAAAAAGGGAAAGATATTGGACAATAGGAGAAGTGTATCATGGTTCCGGGTGCCAAGTTGAAATGGCGCGTGTAGATATAAGTTCGATTCTGATGGGAAGGTTGAATATTCCCATTGGGAGTTGAGTCCCATATGGTGCCAGTTGAGGGCTTTTTGTCTAATCCTCTGAGTCTAGGTTATAGTATAGATGAGGTGATTGGCTATCGAGTGTTTTAGACTCGGTCTAGATGGT
>ML210369.1:17074-45706 GCA_004369085.1 Coprinopsis marcescibilis | reverse complement strand
TATACACAATGTGCAGACACTTTCTTACCGTAGCAATTACTCGGTCATCCGCATATTCTTCACCCTCAGGGAGAGCCCGGACACTCAGCAGAAGTTCGAGGAACAGGTCGACCGAGTCCAAGAAAAGGCGCACACGCTCGCGGAGATCATCGTCAACTTCGGTGGTGTCAAATAGATGGCGGAGTTGGCCAATGAAAAACGCTCTCGAGATGTCGTCGCCTTTGCTATCGGACATGAACAAGTAATCGAGTTTTGTAACGAGCTCATGCTCGATTGCGTCAAAGTGTCCGTGCTGGTAGTACTGGGAAACTACCATGCTGTAAAGGATCTGTACTGCGTTGTTGCGCAGTTGATCATGGTGGCTAAGGCAGAGGTTGACAACATGACCGACTAGCGAATGTAGGTACACTTGGTAGCCCTGTTGGAATACATGAGCAGAGTTACGGTTGAAAAAACGAGGAAAAACAGACCCCGTATCTGGTAGAGGCTTCCCCAATGGTCGAACTTTGCTCTGACCAGCCAAGTGCTTGCCAGAGCGTCAGTAAAATGGATGCACCATCTCCCCGAAGATCTCCAGCAAGGCGCCAGACAGCACGGCGTTTCTAAGAGTTCCGTCAGCTTTCTTCATACAGAGAATGCTTGATGCACTCACTTGCGGACTGAATTCTTCAATAACCAGGTGCTCTGACGACAGCAACTTCAGCAGCATATAAAATCCATCCTTCCAAAGGACCGTGTCAAACGGAATTTCAGATTCTGGGGCCGGGATGAACTTCTGAATGAGCATGGTCGCCACAGGATTCATCATCTTGACAAGAACTTTGTGCGCCAGAACGTTGACATTGAGCCATGTTTTTGGGAACGCTTCGCTCTCCAGAATCGACGTTGCCACCTTGAAGAACTGAGATAAGAAATTGACGAATCGATCTTGGCCTTCGAAGCTGTAGCTGGACTCGAGGTACTCCAAAATCTGAGCAGTGGTTGAAGACAGTATCAACGTTAGGAAAACAACGGCCGTCTCCCCAAGAGCAGGATAAAACCCAGCTTCACTGTCTTTAGAGGAAGGTCCGCCTCGATCTTTGGGCCACGAGGAAACAAGGGAGAAAGGGTAGGATTCAGGAAATGTTACTGGGACGATGGTCTTCGATGTTGATGCAGATTGTGTTCTTTCCAACGCATTCTTGGATGCAGGGTGCTGAATCTCCCGATAGGAATCCAGGAGTCTGGCGTGCATTAAGTGTATGTATTAACGAGATAGTTTTAGAAAACCTACCGCGGTAAGAGGGACAATAGTAATTCCACGTTAACTTGTTCCTCTTGGTATGCATGCTTATTCTCGATGACTGCCGGGTCGACGAGACGCTGCTTGAGTTTGTCGAGCATGACTGCAATGATGGTTACACAGAGCCTGACACTCTCCAACCAACTAACGCGGGCTGCATCTTTTGTCGCTGCGGAGTCGCTAGATGAAGTGTGCGCATACTCTTCGTACCGTCCAAAATGTGGCTTTATCCACCCTGTCACTGCTTCAACAAGAAGGGCGCGAGATTCCGGATTGTCGAACAACGGGCCTTTGACGATTTGCAAGTACATGATTAGCTTCCAGATCACAATTTTGCCTTTGACCGCGGTGACAGAATTGGCAAACGTTGTCGCGATCGAGACGAGGTCCACAGTGGGGAAAAGTTTGGTGAGCTCCGGGAGGATGGAAGTGAAGTGCTGCAGTGCAATCGTTTGAGTTCCAATGATCGAGGCTGGCGATGAAGTAGCCATCATTCGAGTAACCTCCGAAAGGTGTGACCTCAATTCCCTCTTGAATTTGGTTTCGAAGTGCTCTGCAGTTGCTCCACCTCCCATTCCTAACTCCTTTGCCTTTTGCAGCTCTCTGGATCGGGCGATGAACTTGAAGAGGTAGTCCCAGACTTTCAATGCCGCACGAAGATTCTTCGCAGGTTCTGGGGACGTAGGGTTTGCCAGAAGTCGATTCATCGCATAGATAATGTGTGACGCCGCGGATCCATAGCTGAAATGCTTCTCAATGTAGACATCGAGTACGGGCTGGAAGTTTCTGAAACGACGGTCCTGGACGATGGATAATACGGTGACAAGTGCATTGAAAACCAGCGAATCCAAATCTCCTGTTTGGTTGACGGGCGAAACCATGATTCCGAACAAGGAATCAAAGATGTCGCTGAGGTACTTGACGATCTCTCCTTCACCGATGAAAGTAAACTCGGTGAGAAGGGCAGACAAACTACCCTGCTCTTGTTTTTCCCAGTTGAGGAGCCTAGACAGTTCGGGTCTATGGGTGAACTTGGTGGAAACGAGGGAGGAACGAATGGTGACAGTGTCCCTCACGGGTTGCATATATCTTGCCATTTCTTGTGGGATGGAAATGTGATCAAGCTTCTGTCCACTGGAAAGTCGGGAAGGTGCGGCGAGGTATACATCTGCAGGGATTTGTTGCAGCCTATCAGCACGATATAGGATGAGGATGTGACTTTCATCGACAAGGAAAGTGTTGGATTCGGGGAACAATGGCTGGAAGGCGAACGCATATGGCCTCTCGTTAGGGTCTGAGCCGCCGTTCTTGGGAGATGATCTACCCCGGTTGCGAACTGTAAAGAACAGGTGCCATTGAGGGATGCCACTGGAAGGAAGTGTTATCTTGATGAGCTCTCCGAATGTTGGCTCGTTGCATCTCTGGAAAATCATGGAGTGGAACTGTGTCACAGGCGGCTCCCCGCTTCCATGATGTATAGCGTTCTGGATAACGTTTCCGTGACGATCTCGAAGTTCGATTGTAATTTCGACATTATTGGATGTCAATGGACGACCAAAGTGTGTCACGCTTAAACGGCCTGATCCGGAGTGGAATGACGCAAACTCGCCGGACCAAAGCTTGATGTAGACTTCGTTACGGGTCTCTCCTGGAAAGACTGCGTCGGCGAATCCAAGTCTAAGTGTGCGGGGGATGTCCTGAAGCAATGAAGTATTTTCTCGAAGAACCGCATGCAAGTTTCCTCTGAAAGATTTGACAGTTATGGCAACTAGATCGGCTCTGTAGGGATGAGAAAAGCGAACAGTTGAGATCAAGGACAAGCTTACCTTGATGATCTTTCATACTCCTTCGCGTTACCATTGATGATGTGCTGGTGAAGTGTGGCGAAGGAAATCTCATTGGTCGCAGCGAATATCGGCATGGTATACTCCCGGAGAAGTGATGAATCCGTTTCTTCATGAACCATTTTGGATAGTTCAGTCAATTCCAGAACGGCGCATCCGAAGGGCCGGCGATATTGGGCTTCTGTCCCTGGACTGCGAAGCCCTGCTGATTGAGGGCCTGAAATTGAGTTGTCGGCCCAATGTGATTGCCCCCCAACAGGTGATGCACTGCTTTCTCCTCGAGTGTGACCTTCCGACCCTCTCCGCCCGTATGGTACACCAGAACTGATGTCACTGCCGATCTTCAACGAGCCGTTCCTGACAATACGACAGACAAGATAGACAGGGTTTCGCACATCGACGAAGGCAAGGTCCGCGAAAAGGGTACGGATCCGGTTGGTGGGATCACGGGCCAGTACGCCATTGTGGTTGAGGATAGCGCAAAAGTCCTCGGTGACGAACTGGGAGGCTGCTTTGGTGTAGAGAGAAAAAAAGAGTTCGACAGTTTCGCCAGGGGAACAGATGGATGCAACGAACGCGCGGAGGTCAAAGAAGAGATGGTAGGATTCATTGGTTGGCGCTTTGTTTGATTCGTGAGTTGGCGTTATCAGCCCTTGCGACCTGGATCGCGACTTCCGATGAATTTGCGCGAGCTCTGGAAAGGCAGAGTGCGCTGGAGTCGGTACAAGTCCTTGATTTCCGCCGTGATCAAAGCTGGGCCGCAAGACGCTCAGTTTTGGGTCTTCACGAGCGACATCTAGATACGCAAGTGATGTTTGCATTGCATACATGCGAATGGCGCTGGCCCAGCTGCGTGGGTCAATTTCGCCCTCCACGTCGACGGTCACCAATCCGCCCCAAGTTGGATGCCTGACAATGACATCCAAACCTTGAATTAGATTCCCAACTACCAATTTCGTAACGCAGTCCTGACGCATATTGACGGTTTCTTCGGCGCTCAGGGTCTGAACGAGGAGTTGACGGCGGCCAAGATGGAGGGCTTCGATCTGGTCCTTTACGATGTGGAAAAGTTGGTAGTCGCGGCGGGCAAGGTACTGGAACATGAGGGTATGCCATTCTCTGAGGGCAGAAGCAATTTCATCGATGATGGGTTGAACGGCACCAGAGGCTGTATCGTCACCAGATTTAAGGGATGGGCGCGGAGGGAATGGCTTCATGGCTTGAGAGTCTGCAGGGGATGAAGATCGAATGCTGGTAGAGTAGACCGGAAGGCCTGCACGAGAAGAGTTTGCTTGCTCTGGAGGTGGACCAAGTCGGAAAGATTTGCGAGCAGCAGCCACAGCATCTTCCTCTGGCAGTTCCGGCAAGGTATCCATTCTGTCCTTGTTCCAATAGAAATAGGTATCTGCGGGGCTTGTCCGACCATAGTTGCTCCCGTAGCTGCTCCCTCCAATGCTTCCACCATTTAAAGACCGAGCCAACTCGGGTAGACGGCCTTCAGCGTCGGAAAGTTCGTCCCGGATATAGATATGGGAAGCTGGAAATATCCCGATGAAAACCTGCTGTGGTTCCTCTGTTTTGACAGGTGGCTTCGCAGATGACTGGTCGGACGACCATGCAACTGGAGGCCGTCGATTGGGACAAACGACATACCTGATGCAAGTTAGAAATTACTGGAGTTGGAATCCAGAAATCGACTGACCCTCTGTACCACACGCCGTCGACGAAGTCTCTGCCTGTTGGGGTATATTTTTCAAAGGCATAGACTTCATCTCCTACTTCCAAGGCAACTACATCTCGCATGAGATTGTCATCTACGGAGGCCTCTGTGACGGTGGATAACCTGTTCCGCGACGAGATGCGAGTTTCTCGACGGGACGGAGAGAGGGGGTGAACAGCATAGCCGTAAACGATGAGCGGCAGAGGTTCCCACATGAGGACAGGCCAAAGAAGCAGCTTGCCGTCGATAAGAGGATGGTTGCTCGCTGTTGGCAACGATGAGGAGGATTATGGACGCAAAGGAAGGGTATGTGCGCATGCACTAGACTCCTGTTGGTAGGTGTGAAAGTTACTGATGATGGAACAAACACTGGACAAACAACGCGAGGGTTCGATCATGTCGGAACTGTCATATTGTCTTGTGCTAACTACTTAATGGCTGCTCTACTTTCTGACCAAATCGATAGACTCACCCAAAAGACGCGTTCTATCAAGGCAACAGCGTCTACAATTGCCAGCACCACCTCAAATAACCGCCCATTTACCAATGCAGTTCTCTACGCCGATTTAGGGCTCCTTATTCGCGACATAGACCCGACAGAGCTTGGTCTTTTCACCCTGGACCAATCATCGGCGCCAAAGGCCTACCACACAGGCCCGCCTACCACACAACTGAAGCCAGTATCATTTGTTGGCGCAACACCGCTGAGGAGGAACCCTGCCAGGCGAGAGGACAGGAACCAGGAGCCTGAGCCCGAGAATTACGTCCGTGCTGCCCTTAAATGCCTCCTCACATAGTAGGTCACTCATAAGGAGATATTTGTCGCACAGAGACTCATCGACCCCATTCTAAAGCCAGGATATTAGGCCGATGCCTCGTGCTCAGGCTCAACTTGCCAACATCCTCTCCGAACTCGAGGTCGCTCGGAAGAACATTTCAGTCCTGCATGCCTCTTTGGCAGCCCAGCAGGTAAGGAATGTTCCGCACATTACCGGAAAAAGAAACTCACATTCATCAGCCAGACGAGCCACTTGAAGCTCCATCCAGCAAGTTGCAATATAAATTGGAAGATGAGCGGATCAAAAGCCTTCAAGCCCGAATGCAAGAGTTGAACCAACGCAAGAAGCAACTGACCGCAGATACAAAATCCACCGCCGCGTCCAAGCAACCTGATTCACCAAAGCTCGCGTTGCCCAATTCACCGGATAGATTCTGGGGTACACCGTCAGTGGACCCATCTCGTTCGACAAAGTTCTCCGGAAACCTTCTTCTCGACGAAAAGGCAGACTTCAATGACTTGAGTGATGTCTCTTTCTCCATGCCAACTCCACAAAAGCAATCAAGCACAGCGCCGTTCTCGATGTTTACTACTCAGTCGGCGGTGGTGGAAAGTAGTGAAGAAGATCAACCTCCGGACGAATCTTTTTCTACGATTCAAGCGTCATCAATTAGGGCTGATGTCGGGACTATATGTCCTGTAGAAGATGACATTACCGTCGCACAACCCTCCGAGGCTAAAGACCCTGCCCTCCCTGAGCCAGAATCTGAGATCGTACCGCATGAGAAGTCTGACCATATTCGCATCACCCCGGAAGTGGACCGTATAACAGTAAGTAATTTGAGTCGGTGCACATCACAGAGCTGACAGGAGAATGCAGTCCAAGATACTTTCAACATATTCAGATATCTTGCAACTACCAAAGTTATCGAGCGCCAAAGAAATCATGTACGTTTGTGCCATGACGATATGACATGTTGACTGACTGCTCTCCCAGTGCTCGCGTGAAGGACATCGCAAATCAAACCCCTTCCCCAGACTCACCAAGCCAATCATCTCTCTCAGCTGGCGTTGGAGGTAATGCACCGACGGGGCAGCAAATATTGACTGCCCATTTGCTATACGAACTGCTAAGCGCACCGCAACACTCCATGCACCAGAACAAAGTCAAGGAAACATTGACTGAACGAACCAAATTCGGGATGTCTGTCGGCGCTTTAGGCCAAAACCCAACGAGGATATTATATGCATGTATGGCCAAAAGACTTGTCAAGATCGATAGATCGGGAGGGGAGCAGATTGTCAGATTTGATATTTGATATGCATGCGAGGTATATTGTGTATTATAGCATGTATTATTGAGTTTCTCATAACCTTACAGCCAAAAAGGTTCGGATTTTCCAAAAGAGCGCCAGCACTCTAAACTTTGTTGATTCCGATGCAAATATTCAACCACCCATCAGCACCTGCTAGGCAAACTCCAAGCCACGCCATTTCAGATTCGGGGGGTGTTATGACTCCTTGAACCATAGCGTAGGCCAACTCTTGAACCGATGGAGGTTGGGGATTGGGATTAGACCTCGATGGCGGCGGTGCTGGTGGGCGGGGAGGGAAGAGCAACGATAGATGAGCGGAGAGAAATTTCCCCAATGTATTTGGGGTCCCTGAAACAGAATGAGCTAGGTTAATAACTGCATTTCAAATATTGCCCACCATCTTCCAACAGCGGTGACACAAATTCCTGCAGAACGGGCCCATCTGGTAGGTAGATCCTGGCAGGAATGCTGCGCACACTATAGGCGCCGTCTCGATCGATGGCTGTGCCTATGTCTGTTCCAGGTCGAGTGTGTCCCGACGATTGGGCAGATAACGATGATCCAGGAGATGCTGAAGGGGTGACTTTGGATGCCACACGCCAATAATCGTCGAAGTTATCTAGGGAAGCGTTAGTACATTGCAGAACGACGGTGGTGGCAGTTGGCAGCTGACGTACGATCCTTTATACCCTCCCAAATGCCATCTTGCTCATTCTTCCTCAGTCCGGTTACTCGCTTGGTACTGCCCCAACGAATGAAGTCGGCCTCCTTTATTTGACCCATAAAGGCCTGCTTGCAAGCCTCTTGGCTAGGGGCTAAGAGAAGCTTCTCTACGGGGGGAGATGCAAGGTGCAGGATAAGACGGAGTGGAGTTGCTGTCGAGCTCGAGGCCGCGTATGCCGTTGGGTTTCGCACAAACCTTGAGATAGTATGTGTGTCATATATCAGACCTATTGGCCAATGCCTAGGATAATTCAAATGTGTGAAGCAGAGGATTCATGTTGTTAGTACGAACCACTTCATTACGGTTCCTTCTTCTGTCTCAAACCACCAATCTTCCTCCTTGAGACTCGAAGCGGCTGCCTCATCGAAGACTACATCCATGAGAAAACGCCGAATTTCAGGGAGGAGCAAGGGGAGATAGGTGACTCGGGGAGCCTGTAGGTAATAACATTCTAACCCTCGATCAGAATTTGCGGGGAGTTCCTTGGGATCGACTCGGATTTCAATGGGGACAGTTCCCTCCCATGCGAGTCGCCGAAACAAGGCAGTATGGTAGTCGGTGGTCTTATCCTTCGGACCTGAGCCAGCGGTCGGTGGCTGTCGAGTTGTTCCATATGCCGACATCGTCGATAGCACAGTTAAACTGCGAGTCCGTGCGCAAACAGGAGGACATGCGTGACACAGGACATGTGACTGTCACGTACCCGTGATCGTGCAGGTATTCACGCGTCATGAACGTGACAGTCAAAGAATCAACGACGGGTCACGGCGGGCTTGCCTCCCGGCTGATTGCCAACCGCCTCATTGCCTCCTTTCGTTGTCCCCCGCCGTCGATGACCTCTACGAGCAGCCGCAGAATACTGTCCGCCAGGTCGTTGCAAGGACCTTCAGCTTCGGCGGGCCATCCAACGTCATGGCGGACATCGTCAGCCTCTTACAAGCGACCGCGTTCACCTGACCGCGACGAGACAAGGGCCACTAGCAAACGCATTCGTAGCGTCTCTATCAGTGCTTCTCAATCGACTCAACGCGACATCAAGAAGGACAAATCTACTGAACGCGAACAACAGAAGCTGGAGTTCAAGGAGAAATATTCCAAGGCTTTTCCCAACTGGAGCTTTTACCTGGACATCGAAAACATTGCCGCACGCGAATGCGTGCAGGACGTGCTCATCCATAGAATTGAGCAATTGGGAGGGGTATGGACTCACCTATAATCAAACCGCTTTTACATTTCGTGACTAAATATCACCCTCAGAAAGTGGAGGATTTCTTCTCGAGGAACATCACACACCTTATTACGGATAGGCCTGCTCCACAACTCGAAGAAACGAAAGAGAACAATCCAAATCCCAAGCTCTCGCATTCAAAGATTCACAACAAGAGTCCATTCAAACCCAAATCCAAGTACGTCGTCGGTAATCAGCAATTCCGATGTTGCCACTCAACTTCTGACTCTTAGGGAAGGCAGCAACGAAGTCGTATTCAAGGCTGCATCCTACGGTATCAAGATCTGGAACACGACAAAGTTGGATAGTGTCTTGATGCGCTGCTTAGAAGTTCCGTCCTGTTTCGTCGCCCCTCAGCCCAAGTCAGCACCAGCTCCAACGCGTCAACTTGAGCGACTTCTTACCAAGGAGAAAACTCACGGCCCGTCCGATCGTGATCCGCTGCAGAAGCGTCACGACTACAGGTACTTTAACAAAGCCAGTTTCTTCGTATTGATCGAAGACCTGCGAGAGGAAGTGGCCACAATCGCGTTCCACGAGTATCCACCGACCAAGGAGCAAAAGGGCAAGGTGCCATGGCCAATCCTGTATTGCCACCCTCGAGCGAGAGGACCCTTTATCCCATTCGACGACCGGGAGAAATCCCGCTGGGAGCGTGCTCAGAAGGCCAAAGCAAAATCGAAAGCTGGTGCGGAACCCATTGACCGGAAAGAGGTTATGCTTCGTAGATCGAAGAAGCAAGCACAACTTCATTTGGAAAACATGGGCGACCTACGGCGATCAGTTTCTCTAAACAATCTGCACAAGCGGCACGCGCAAGATCAAGAGCTCGAGTGCGACCCCGAGGCCCCAGAATCAGCCAATGCGTCTGGGTTTCTAATCTCAGGAACTGGTCCCGGATACATGGCCGCGTCGGGAAATAGTGTTGGAGTCACATCCACTACTGGGACGACATCGACTGCGTCGGGAAGTCTGTTGCGAAATGTACACCTTCCGTCGGCCATGGATGGGCTTTTGAAACGACAGGTTCTAACGTCACGGAAGTTTCCTGCTTCTTCCAAAGAGCGAAAGCCCGGAAACATGGATCCGCCTTTGGTTATCCCCGACCGACCCGTACTAAGGAAGAGTAAGAGCACAAATACTCTGAAACTTCCAAAACGAGAGGAGGGTACCAAGCCCGGTTACTGCGAGAGTTGTCGGGTAAAGTTTGAAGACTTTAAGACGGTATGCGTGTTCTTTTGTGACAGGTAACAAGATACTGATCATTTTAATAGCACGTTGTCTCTTCGAAACACCGTCGATTTGCACAAAACGATAGCAATTTCGTCCAGCTCGATGCTATCCTGGACCGAATCCAGCGTCGGCCACTAAGTGAGTTAGCGAAGGCCAAAAGCCAACAGATTATTGCATGTCGAAAGCGATGTACGCGCATGGTGATGATGGTATGTGAGATGCGAAATGGAAACAATAAACGAGGCTTACCGTGCTCTTCCTAGGACGTCGATGATTCTTCAGACGTTTACACAAATATCCCTTGACGACTCCACGTTGTAATATAGTTTTTTGGATGTCATCATGAGATTGTACAAAATGATTCCGAGGGTTACCAAAACAATTTTTTGCTGTTAGATACTGAGCGCTGAGCGAGATCGCCAAGATAAGCAGGTACATGAATTACTTCAACTCGAAGCTGGCGAAGGCAAGATCATATCCGCCAACTTCATAGTTAATCTTGTCTGTGCGTTTGTAGCTACGAGATGATCCATCCAAAGGATATCCAAATGAGCTTTCGGGTATGTCAGCGAGTGCCAACTTAAAAGCGCGTTGAGCAGTCTCGATAGCGGTTTCTCCGCATTGCGAAGACTCGTTCTCGTCAGAGGAAATAAACAGGGTGAGGGTGAGGCGGCTGGGTTGGAAGATATGGACCACTCGTTTGATGAGGGAAGTAAGATTTGGGATTTTTGTTTCCGCTGATTGTCCGACGGAAAGCGGTACATTGCATTCGAAGCTAGCATAGGACCAGCCCTCTTCTGGGGTGACGTGGATTGTGTAGTAGCCTTCCCCGGAATGGCGATGGGTGGAATCACAATCAGAATTGAGAGATTCCTCCCCCCATTTAATGAGGGCGTTGGCAGAGTAGCCACATGGAATGAATGAGTAGGCATCGATTGTTGTGAGATGGGCAGGGAAAATTTCGGAGATTCCGATACGTTGGCCTAGGTCAATGGCATGAGAGGTGGAGATTTTGGGGTCGTCTGGGTTGGCGGATTCCGGGAAGAAAAAATGCTGTCGGGCTGGAGTGGATAACCCGCTCATGAGGATCTCAATGGTGTAATCGAGGTGGTTGAGGGTAACCTTCCGCTCGAGCGGAGAGTGAGGTACGTCGTTGGTTTGAATATCCGGATCTGTGAGGTAGAGAAGCCAATGGTCTCCGTTCATCTTCCCGATGGTGTAGGCAGCACCGTTGGTGAAAATTTTATCGAGATACTCGACTTCTTGCTTCCAGTCCTTATGAGGACCCTGCTGAAGGTCAGGAAACATGAAGGATTTGCGCGAATAAAAGCAGCGATAAACGGATTTGAAGCCAGCATGCTTTTCAGCAATCTCGAGGATCCGAGGGAGACCGTAGAGGTTGAGGGTGGTGCCGCACGTCTTCAAAACGAGCTTGTGGGGTGCTACAAACAACGAGGACTCGCTTCAAAAGACCAAAGCATTAGTTGTAGCACATGTAATAGAGGCAAGGCGAACCTGAGGAGATAAGCATCCGTTTCTTCGCCAACGATAACATTGAGGACCTTGCAACGAACGATGTCTAGCATCTCTTCCCAGACGCTGCGGGGGACATCCCTGAGACTCTTGTCGACATCGCTGGGCGACTGAGCGAACCAGATTTCGAGGAGCTTTTCTGGGCCCTCGAAGGGGTCAGGCATGGACGAGATCAAAAACCAGAGGGACGGCTGCGCAGCCACAACCTGGAACTCGATCTTTTAAGCCGCGATGGCGCGCTTCCCACTGCTAAGGCTTTTCGCCGCTGCCCCCCGTCCTACTGCGCCAATATTGCCCATAACTAGGCTCAGACTCACCCCAGCTGTCAGGCCGCAAAATTCCAGACTTTTCCGCTCATTTCCTTCCCAACGACTAGCGCCTTCGCCGCCCCCGACACCGACAACACCCCATCTACCTCCAAATGCAACTCTTACCCAGAGATTAAAGCACCTCATCCGTTCCTATGGCTGGTATGCCTTGGGTGTATATGCAATCCTTTCCGCCCTCGACTTTGGCGTCGCTTTCGTCGGCATAAACCTTCTCGGCGCTGAATACGTGTCTCATGTCGCAGGAACTGTGCGCTCGGCTGTCACGAATTTGCTGCACTCTCGTCCAGTAGAGCCTGGTCTCGACGAAATAGAGCCAGTAGGGACCAATCCCGCAGAAAGAGGACACGAAGGACTATATGCAATCCTTGTCCTTGCCTACACGGTCCACAAGACTCTATTCCTCCCGGTTCGTGTCGGGCTCACTGCGGCATTCACGCCTCGGCTGGTTCATTGGCTCAGAGCACGCGGCTGGGCTGGCGGAGATGGCGCCAGACGTGCAGCCAGCGACATGAGGGAGAGAATCAGAGAACGAAGTAACCGTGACTGAATCGACCTCTCTTGGTGCGTTTTCCCCACAAGAATTCCTGCGTTCGTCAGTCTCTTGACATCCAATTATTTTTGTATAGGGAACGCCAGTGTATCCGTCGTTACTTATCACTTGAGATTAAACTACTTGTTCTAAGCCAACACTTGCTGGCAGTGGGTGCACTGGCAATAATAATATTAGATTGAATTTGGCTATGTTTGCCTTTGGGGCTGTTACCGAGTCTAACCGAGCGACGATGTCCAAGCTCACAACTACTCAAACGACGATGACAATGCTCCCAGCGAGGAGCGCACTGCGCGCATCTTCTCGCGCTCTACCGCGCTCTATTAGACACAGCTCTACCGCTGCCCAAGAAGAATATATTGTGTCTGAAGGTATGTTTGTACCCTGGCCTGCTTGTACCCCACCTGTTGTTCACGACGCTGCGCAGGGTTTGGCTCGCCAGTGTGGAGAAGCGTGGCTGTGGCAGGCCTTGCAGCTGTCGCATTCTACAAATACGCACCGGAACGCAGTGAAAACGTCTACCTGACGCGTTGGATTGCCTTGTACACCAAGCCCCGGGAACACTGGCTCGACCTGAACGCCAAACACGCCGCAATGTCGCAGACTGAGGCAGACCATTCTCTGCTTCTGCATGACGCACGCAAACCCCCCGTGCACCGGTTCCGTTACCCTCAGTACGTCTAGTCTTGAACTTGGCTGGAAACATTGGTTCTGAAATGTGTGATTTTGCAGGGGCATTGGGCAGGCGTCTCCTTTCCTCAATGGAGTTGGAATGACAGTAGATACAAGCAATATAGCTGTGAAAAACGACAGGGATATTTCGTTTAGCTAGGTTGACTAGATTTGTTGGTTGAATAGATTTGTTGTTGTGTGTTGTAAGGGCAACGGACATGACTGTTGATGAATCCCACGAGGTTCCCAAACGATCGTTTCTCCCAGCATCCAACCTTGTCCACACTCCTTTCTCTTCTATCGCGAGGTGGTCCTCCCGCCTGAGGTCTATATTTCTCTAATATCTTCATGTTATAGTCACAATGCTTTCAACAAAGCTTTTTGTGGCTTTCTCTACTCTTCATGCTGTTCTTGCAGCAAACCCCCACGTCGACTTTGACCGAATGGGCAAGGTCGCCCTCGCTGGTGCATTCGCAGGGCTTGACCTCTTCCAGAACGACGCCATTGCCTTCGACCAAGCAACATCTACCCTTTTTGCCCGTGACCAGCGTGGCGCTCTCACAAGACTCGCATCAACCAACACTGGTGGTCGCATTCTTGCAGGCTGCCAGTTGGGCGACCAGTTTTACTTTGCCGGCCTCTTTTCCTCTATAAACGACGTTCAAGTCTCAAATATCGCCTCGTATACCGCAGCTTCAAATACCTACGCACCCCTTGGATCAAATTCACCCAATGGCGAGGTCGAGGCCTTGTTCTGCGACGGGAAGGACGCAAAGATTTGGGCCGGAGGCAGCTTTTCCGCGCCAGCAGGTGCAGTAGCCGTTTGGAACCCTCGCTCAAACGAGTGGGAACAGCCGCCATTCGGTGGCCTCAACGGCGCCCAGGCCAGAGTATCTTCAATCACCGTCAATAGCTCAGACGAAAGCTTGTTTTTTTCCGGCTCGTTCATCACCAACTTTGGAAGCTTGAGGCGCTTCAATGGATCCAGAAACCCTCTCGTCCCCGACTCTCCCGGTGCCACGCCTTTCTCGCTATCCCTTGTCCCCATCCCTGTCGGCTCCATCGCAGGAGCAGAGGTCATCGCCGCTCCATCGTCCACAGAAGATGGGTTTTCCGATATTCGCAACGTCTTGTGTCCCGGGTCGGAGGACGGTCCTGGGAACAGTTGGTTCGCAGAAAATGGTGCTACATCTGTTATTACGCTCAGAACCTTCTCCTTCATTTCAGCACAAGGAGTCCGATTGGGTAATACATTCCAATCCAATCGCGGCACTACAGGTTTTAGGTAAGGATAACAGGTTAAATTAGTCTGGATCGATCTAAATCTTTCTTTAGCGTCACGACCATCCCGGACAACAACGTCCGAACGTTGCAATATTTCGACCCCATCGCAGGCGAAAACAGGACTTGCACGGAATGCCCATTGTCGACTGACCCCTCCGTCCCATTCCAAGACTTTTTATTCGTCGAGCCTCTCGCAATAACCGGTGTTCAAATCGAACTGTCAGAATTCATCGGTGCATCCGCTGGTCTCCATATCCTTCAACTTCTTTCCTCTGGCGCCTTCGCTTCAGCATTCGATGAAAACAACGGCCTTTCGTGCTTTTCCACTGGACCATCCAACACCACCCGCACCGGCGATTGGGTGGTTGAACAAGCTGGCACTGGGATCGCAGGAACGGTTCAAAATATCTTGTCTGCTTCGGCAAATGCCGACGCGTCCCCAGCCGATCCACCTACCTTCACTTGGTCCCCTTACATCTCCGCCGCAGGGAATTACGATATTCATCTCATGATACCTGGGTGCGCCAACTTGCGTGATTGCGACAGTCGAACCTTTGTTCAAGTCGTCGTTTTCCCCGGAGATGGTCTTCCCCCTACTGTCGTCCCTTCCATCTCCCAGCAAAATACACAAGACACTTCGATTTTGATATACAGTGGTCCAATTCTTCCGACTTCACCAAGGTTTAGTACGACCATCACTATGTCCCTCGCAGATGACGGTGTCGGTGGTGATGCGTCGGGTCGCGTCAAAATGGTCGCGGATCGAGTCCAGTTGATCCTCCGGTCGGCCAACGCCACAGAATCAGAGGGTGGAGACACGCCCACATCCACAAACCTACGCAGAGGTTTCGGATTCCTTGAATGGCCACGGTCCTTGGATATCACTGCAGACGGTACCAACGCTCTTCCAAACACGACCATCACCGCGCTGGATTCCATCGGCTTTGATCTATTCACAGACCTCGGGAGCACCTTGACTAGAACCCCGTTGACCGTCACTGCCGTTGCCCACCATTCTTCCGGCGCCATCTTCCTCGGCGGCAGCTTTAATTTGACAGCCGGGTCTGCCTCTGGCGCTTCAAACATTGTCGCCTTCAGGGATAATGCTTTGGTGTCCCTTGCGGATGGAGGGCTCGACGGACCAGTCGCATCACTCGTGATCGATGGAGATTTGCTGTTTGTTGGAGGATCGTTCCGGGACACGACCTCAGGATCAAACAACGGGCGTCTACGCGGCATTGCCGTTTACAACGTTCAAGCCAACACATGGAGCTCGCTTATCGCAGGTGTTAACGGGCAAGTGTCCAAGCTTGCTATGATTGACGGACATGTACAGGTGTTGGGCGACTTTACGGAGCTCCCTAACCCTGAATCCGACTTCTCAGTCCGTGCCGGTGGTTATGCTGTTTGGGATGTTCGATCATCGTCTTGGGTCAATCCTGGAGGGTTCACTGTTGGACGCATGAGTCTCATCGCCGACGGCCCATCATCCACCAAATATGTCGCTGGAAACGTTGCCGCAGCAAGAAAATACGGCGCATCTGGCATGGTTATCCTGCAAAATGGCGAAAACCCCGAATTCCCCCAAGTGAACCCCCTCTCTGTGGAACTTGGAGTTGGACAAAGCCCGCTTCCATCCCAACCTTCCTCCCCCCCAGCTGCCGTCCGCCGACATTTGGTTGCCAGGAATTGGATTTCACGACACGTTGATCTCCCGCGCCGCATCTTTGCAAGACAGAGCAACCCCGGCGGTTTGGCACCGCTGCCTTCTCCCCCCGCTACCCCCGCTCCCGCAGTTTTGGCCGGTACCTTTTGGAACGACGGCTCAAGAGAGCTCACTGTTCTCGGAGGCAACTTTTCATTTCAAACCAGCGGATCATCCTCCCTTGCGCAAGCTCTGGCCATTTATGACACTGAATCGGGTTCTATCCGAGCTCTTGTAGGCGACCAATTGAACGGCACAGTTCGCGCGGTGTTGGTTGACGGCGACCGCTTGTTTGTCGGCGGTGAATTTGGTTTGGGTAGTGAAAGTGTGAATGGCATTGCAATTTACGACCTTGCGAACGATAGATGGGATAACTCGGGTCTTCAACCGCTCCAAGCTGCTGCCGGATCCTCTGTGGTCGTCCGGTCCATTTCCAAAACCCCCGCCCAGGCTGGTCATGTCATCGTTGCAGGCTCCTTCAGTCAAGCTGGTTCACTAAGGTGCCAGGGCATTTGCATGTTGGATGTTGGCGCCAAGCAGTGGAAAACGCTTGGAAGTGGTATTGTCGGTGAAGTCGCATCAGTTGTCTACGCAGGGGTACGATTTTCTTGGCATCTTTGTGAAATGACACTTATCAAAGCTCCCTAGGACCAGCAAGATGTCCTGTTTGTCGGTGGATCTCTTGCAGCTTCTGACAACGCTCCGGCAAACGTCCTTCAATACTCATTCAGTAACTCGTCTTGGATCCCCGTCGGTAGCGCGTCAGATTTACCTGGCCCAGTTACTGCCATAGAACTCAACAACGGAGATGCGCGCAATGCCTTTGCAGCTGGCCAGTGCGTAAAATTTGACATTTACCGAAATGACCAACAACTGACAATGTCCTGTAGAGATGGATCCGGTCAACCTTTCCTTTCACACTACAATGGGGAAGGCTGGACTGTACTTGGTCAGTCTTTCTTCTTTTTAAAGGAAAACAAACCTGATCTTTGATCACCAGAATCATCCCTCGGCCCCAATTCGAATGTGGCCCAGTTGACCATGGTTCCATTGCAGAACACCCATGATGCACAGGGGGTCATTCAGCAGGATCGTGTGTTGATGGTGTCAGGTTCACTTGTCGATTCTACCCATGGGGATATTTCGTCTGCGCTTTATGACGGCCAAACTCTTGTTCCCTATATCGTTTCTTCCACCTCTTCTGGCTCGTCGGGCACCATAGCTTCGATATTCCGCTCGCTTGCAAGATTTAGTTTCGATCAACGCAGTAAGTTGCTACGTTCTTTGCTTTCGGGCTGATTCTCATTTATTTCGACAGAATTCCTTGCCGTCGGTGTTGTCATTCTTATTTCAATTGCAATTGCCGCCGGTGTCGTCTTTCTCCTCGCTCTCGTCGGAATTCTGTGGACGCTGTTCTCGAGAAAAGACGAGAAGCTTAACAAATACGAGGGCGACGAGAATGACGAAGATTCAACACGCCATCGGCCGTCATCTCTCCTCGAGCATATAAACGCAGCGACGCGGGCAACTATCTCTGGAGCCAGTCCCCTCGCTGATTACAGTGGAGAAGATGACAAGTCACGGACGGATCAGGACCCTTTCGGTCCTGATGCGAGCAACTTTGCTCGCGCAGAGACTCCTTCGGATGCGATTGGAGGAATGTTGGCAGAAGAATCCAGTCGACCAGCCCACGCTCGCTATTCATTTGATGGAAACGGCGAGGGTGAGCTGCCAATATCTGCTGGCGACGAGTTAGAGGTGTTGGACGACCGGGACCCTGCGTAAGGATCTTCATAATCATCATAATGTGTGATCATCACTGACTTTGTTTTCTTTCCAGGTGGTGGTATGCCCGCAATGCAAGGACTGGGCGAGAAGGAGTTGTTCCCGCAGCATATTTGTACTAGATTATAATTATTCACTATACGTATACGTTCTGTCTTGCTATCTTTGTTCCTCTCATGCATTTTGTCGGCCACTACAATTCTATACCACGAGCTTTTTTTGACACCTATTGTATTCTTGACTCATATACCAGTAAATTCGATGATGGTAGTTTATGGCTATTACATCGGCTAATGTGCATATGGAATACGAAAAATCCAACGTCTACTGCAGGACTGGAAAACGGTGAGTATCGGCCAGGGATATTTGTTGCGAGGAACTTACGAGGATCTCTGAAGTGCTTCTGGCTATTGTGCCTAAAGCCAACCTTGGTCTTGAATTCTTCTTGTCTTCGCATGTCCCTAAACTCTTTGACATGACGGCCGGCCTCGCGTGCTTCTCCTGCATTTCGTGCTTTGACAACTGCAGTACCAGCACCAAATGCTCCATAACCGCCTTTCATTGGAACCAAGGCAGAGTTCTTGTCCGCAATCAACCTGCGAACCAGAGCAGCGCCAGAGTTGGGATCTTCTTCGTTCTTTCCCCTTATGACAGATGTCAAAGACTGGGCATAATATCTGCGCATGGACCGATGACCGATTCGTGCCCCCGAGGCCAAGACGAGTTCATATTCTGAATCGCCGTACGTGATCTGAGAGACAGGAAGGTCATCTTCGTCCGAGGATTCCTCCTCAGATTCTACATCGACGACTTCGTCGCCTTCTTCACGCGACTCGTTATCGTCCTCATTGTCGTTTTCGTCTACATCCTCCCACTCCTCAGTTTGCGGCGTCTTTGGTGTCTTGACTTTGCGTCTAATAAGCTGGGCGTCTGGGTAGGAGCTGGAAAAGTCGTAAAAGTCAGAGAGTTCAAGTCTGTCGTTTCCAGAGTCGTAGGCAAGCTTGCAGTGGCCCTTGTCGATCATATGCTTGCGAGCTGCCTCTAGGCTTCGGAAATCCTTGCTCTTCTCGTTGCAGTATATGCAAACGTTTCCGACAGCGATTTTTTCGCCAAGGTAAGTGATGAGACCTTGTAGGTCGACGAGATATTCGGCATCGGGGATGAAGAATGAGTGACTGAGCGACATGTGCGTGAGGTTGCTCTCGAATGTGTCTGTTTTGTGTGTACAAAAGAGGCAGTCGAGGTTGGACAAACGGTTTCTCGCAGCTGCGATCTTTTCTTCGATCGTTCTCTCGATTTCTTCTTCTTCTGTGGCAGCTGGTTGTTCGGCGTCAACTTGAGCAACGTCGACCTGCTCTGCAGGCTCCGTAACAGTAGGTATAACAGCAGGTTTTTCTGTTCGGACGATCGGACCTTTCAGTTCTCGTTCGCGGTGCTTCTTGGACTGCAAGTGAGATTTGTAGCTATTTTCCGTAGTGTAGACCTTGCTAAGAGCAAAGTTTTATCAGTGCTTGCAGAATGGATCGAAAAGAAAAAGGGACAAACTTGCAAAGATCGCAAGTCATAGACGCTGCAGAGGTAGTGATGGCCGTCTCGGATTTTCGTTCAATAACACGCTGGTTGAATAATAGGGCGCTAATTGGAGGCAAAGCAGCGACACGACGCTTCATATTGTACCGATGGTGATCGGAACGATAGTGCAATCCTGAGGGTGTGTTAGTAGGAGAATGGCGAGGAGTTTTGCGAACAGTGGACATACGCTGCTCCTCCGCGGAGAAAAATGCGATACTGCATGAGAGGCAAGTAAAAAGGGTCTGTTGGGGTTGTTCTTTGCTCGCCATTGGGCTAGTATGGTGGTGGAGAAGAAAGAGTCAGGTACTTTATGACTGCCAGGCTTATTCAGATCGGAAGCGCGTTGACTAATAATGTTTGGGACAAATGCGATTGCATAACAAAACAGACAAAGGTTTAAGTGAATCTGAATCACTTCTAAGTACCGAGTACCCTCTATTTCTAGTCAATGTTAGCAACACAACATACCCTAATGTAGTCCCAAATCACTCAACTTGAATCCCAAATCGTTCGGCCCTTTTGCGTCGCCTTTCAGCTTCTTCCGAGTCCACAGCCTCCGCTGGCGCTGACCTTTTAAGGCCAAAGCGGTCGGATCGAGCCTTGAGCTTGTCAACTGAATCCTGGACCTGAAATGCCCATTAATGAGGGTACTACAAATGAGAGCGAGGAAGACGGACTGGCGCAGGCTTTGTTTTTATTGTCTTCTCCACTTTGGCCTTTGGTTTCGTCGGTTCAACCAAAGGGATGCCGAAACGTTCTGCACGTTTCTTTCGAGCCTCGAGCTCTGGATCCACAGGTGCTGCAGTTTCTGTCGTGGTGGGTTCCTCCGGTTCCTCAGCAAGAGGTTCAAATGCCTCTTCAAATTCTTCTGGTGCTGCCGGAGGATCCTCTGGCAGGTCAGGCGCGTCCAACGTGTCATCCGTGGGAGATGTAACAGCGTCAGGTTCGTATGTCTGCTGGTAGGCAGCCTGAGCGGATTCTGAGGCAAGAATGCGAGTAATAAGATCCTGTTTGGTGGCCTTTGCTGGAGCCGAAGCATTAGCCTGGCTGAGTATAGCCCTGAGCTCAGCGACCTTGAGAGCTTTCAATTTGGAGTCCATGTTGAATGTCGATGATGGTGGCAATAAAGAGAAGAGTTTACGCGCGTGATCTGCCTGGCTGGTCTTGTCCAACGACCGTCACGGCGATGGACCCAAATCTCGATGACCAGCTCTACCTCAACCAGTATCTTTATCAGCAGCAGGATGCTCCTACTCAGCAGCACATCGACGATGAGCCTCTTTATGTCAATGCCAAACAGTATTTCCGCATCCTCAAGCGACGCGTCGCACGGTCCCGCCTCGAGGAAGTCCACCGCCTATCCAGGCAACGAAAGGTCTGCATGTCTTCCTGTTGTCGCCAGGTGTCTACTAATATACCTTCAGCCATATCTTCATGAATCTCGACACAAACATGCCATGCGTCGACCGAGAGGTCCTGGCGGGCGTTTCCTGACCGCAGAGGAGATCTCTTCGCAAAAGACTGCCGGAGCAAGCAGCAGCAACGCAGCTCCTGCTGGAGCCACTGCTGGTGAAGCGGTCGAGAACGAGGACGAAGGACAGAACAGCATAAACCTCACGCCTGAGGGAGATATGCAGCCAGAACGGCAACACATGGCTGAAAGAGAAGATAATAACGATAATATGGACAGAGACGACTTTTTTGCACCGATAATGGGGCAGCCTTCCTCGACGACGTTCAGACCGAGTATCTCAATACCGCAGCATATGCCCACTCATGTTCACCCTCACACTCCAGCCATTTCCCATGGCCACACTCGCCATTTGCCTTCTCATCACCACCAGCACCACCAGCACCACCACAAGCCACCTGCGAATCCCATCCAACACGTCTTTCCTCCCCCAGTCAATCTCACGTCTCCTTACCCAAATCCTACCATGCAGATGCACCATGTTCCCCACCCTCATGCTCATGCACGCCATCACCACAGCAGTATCCCTTTTCATTCAATGTACAACGACACGATCCCAACACCAAGTAGCCGACCAGACCTCATGCAGTTTAACCCATCTACCTCGGGGAATTAAGTTTATGTTTTTCTACATCTTTTTGTAATTTTGTCGATTCAACTATTTCTACGTGTCCAAGTCCATCGCGAATTCGTCCTGCTGAACTGGCTCCTCTGCGACTTGATTGGAGTTAATCCTCTCTTCTGGGATGCTCGGCGGCAGTGGAAGCGGCGGTGGTCGAAATAGGACCAGCGCTTGGCTGGGAGCTGAGGTCGGGTCTAATTTCTTGCGGCCCGCACGTATGTGTTCCAAAAATGCAGGGTGGACTTCGAATCCCCCGGAGCCTCCTTTGTCCACCAGTTTATCTGCCTCGTCATCTTCGTCCGCGAAACTGTCTAGGTCCGTAATAACGATACCTACAGACAAACCACAATGAATAACAACTTGGAAATGGCAGAAACTGAGACTCACGGTCTGGTTCTGGTTCATACCACGACGACGTTTTCATCTTCACCTCCGGGATTGTTGGCTCTTCTGTTGAGGATGAGTCTGGGATGAATTGTTGCACGACGCCAGAGAGTGAAGATCGTGGCGTCGAAATCTCGTCATTGGTCGGAACATTCGACGGTGTTGTGTTGCTGACCCTAGACCGAGAGGGACTGAGACTCATGTGTGCGATTCCATTCTCCAGCGTCGTGCATCTCCTCCGCTTCAAAGGTGGCGTCAACTGTTCGTCCTCGTCATCCATGTCGGATGGCAGTTGTGGGCTCTGTTTGCGCTTCATTACGCCCGCGTCGAACCATGGATGACGGAAATGGTTGGAAGAAGAATATGTTTGAAAGGAAGCCATATTGGCGCTGGGGTATACAGCTCAAAGTGCTTGAAGCCTAATAATTTAAAGATAGACCATGATCACATGACATGACGCTCTAGAAACATCTATCCGCGACTACAGCCCAATCCAATCCAAAACTGAGTACTAAGTACTGAACTACCTATATACACACGATATAACATACAGAAGCCAAGAAATACAGTCCCCATAGATGTTCCGAAATATGTTCATCAAGCCGCCGGAACCGGGATGTGTTTCTGAGCTTGCCATAGCTGTGGTTTCCCCCGAATATCAATGTCTTCAAAGGCAGCCGGTTGGGTGAGCTTGACACAGTCTCTTGTCCCGAGAACCAGCAATTCAAAGAAGAATGATGCAGCGGCACGCCGCGAGGCCTAAAAATGAGCATCGTCAGATTCAGGCATCATGGAACACACAAGTAAGCTCGCCTTGGTCGCCATTGCGTTGAAACTCATGGAGGGCTCAATATCAGCTGCTGCTGCTTCCTCGATAGGCTGCAGCTCCTTGCGAATAAACGCAAGGGCTTGAACGGTGTTCTTGCTGTATCCTTTTTCGTTTGAAGTATCTGCTTCAGGCTCTCCGCCCTCTTGATCCTCTTGTGTTTGCGTTTGATTTTGCGCTGGTTGCCGACTATCAAACATGGCGATAGGGCAGCTCAAGTCTGCGTAGCTTTCTTCACCCTCCATCCAACCGTCTAAGCCAGGAGTCGACATGCGACTCCTGGCGCTGGGCGCGGCAGACTGTGAGCGTCCCTTCACTTCAGTGTCCATTCTAGCGTCCTCGGGCAACTCTAGCTGATAATCATCCAATGCAGCGGATTGATCTGCGAACTCAAAGTCGCCGAGGTTGTTGTCGTCGCCCAAGCGATCGCTGAGACCAGCCAGGCTCCCCGCGACACTGCCCGCAACACTCATAGCCCTTCGACCTTCTTCGACTTCGTCTTCGTCCAGCCGGATGCGCTTGTTTCCATCCTCTGTGACCGAGACATAGCGACGCTTCGTTGTCCCAGCATCCGACGGTCGTAAGAATAGCTCAGTCAGTTCAGAGTTCAGGCCAGAAGGTCCAGCAGAAAAGAACAAGCGACTGTCGACCGTTTTCGATGGGAAAAAATGAGATAGAGGGTCCTTCCGGATTTCCATCAATCGCATCGCCAGAGAAGAACGTGGGAGATATTGTTGTTCCGTGACGATGTTGCTGATATCTCGCATAGGCCCTTGTGCTGCCCGAGACGATTCCTCCAATTCGGTGACAACATCAATAATTTGCTTTTTCTCTCTGGGTTTGCGGGTCTTTGGCTCTGGAAGTTCGGGCAACACTTGTGCTTCAGCAACCGGTGTGTCAGGTATTTCGGTAAGGGGAGAGGCTGCAAGAACGATGCTTAGTATGAGTGTCAAGGCTAGGTCCACCGCCGGGTACTTACACGCTCTGGTAGAGACCTGTTTCTCAACCTCGGGAACTTGCTCTTCGGGCTGATCAAATCCAATGCCCAAGGCTCCCAAGTCCATGCCGTCGAAGTCCGGAAAGTCCATGTCCAGGGCAGGAAGATTGTGCTCAGAAGGAGCGCGACTGACACTCCGCACTGACTGCATGTCCAAGTCCATGTCTTTGCCAGTGCCGTTGAGGTGGGGGAAATCGACAAGGCTGTGATGACTCCCTGCATCACGTCCAACACCCACGCTTTCATCCACACTCATCCCATCTTCATTATCTTGTCGATTGGGAACTCCATCCCAGTCGATTCCCAGGTCTAAATCAAGAAAGTCCTGCGACCCTATGCCATCCGAAGGACCGATGTCAAATGGATCCATTGTTCCAAACTGGTCGAGATTGTTTGCTTGAGGAAGGGTGATATCCTCGACTTGGGCTTGGTGGTGTCCTTGGTCGCGAAGGGGGCGGTCAACAAAGTCCATATCCCTGGAGCAGCTTCAGTTATGCAGTCGTGATTGAAAAGAATCTCCGCACCAATTGACATCGGGAAGCAGGAGGTCGAGGTCAACATTATTGGCTTGCAGGGTGATAGAGGTTTTGTTGACGTTAAGTTGGTCTTCGGTAAGATCAACAACACCGGGACGGAAGGCCTGCTCAGAGTCAAAAAACGCCAGGGCAACACTAAATGGAGCATACCATCTTGATTTTCAGCAGTGCGTCGTTACAGTCGTCCAACAGATATTTCGCCTTTCGGCTGTAAATCCTGACAACTCCGAGCAAGAGTTGGCCGCTTAGCCGTAACGCCATAATCTCGATATCTTCACCCATGATTGCATCTGCATAGATTCAGATTGTCTGCATAATTCTGACTGAGCTTTCCCATTTTACGTACCAACCGATTGCTCGATATCCGTTTGCAAGGTCTGAGATTTGGAAAGCTTGCGTTCCATGTGCGCGGCGAGCCATACTCGTCCCAAGGGCCCTCGGCGCGACAGAATGGCCTCAGAATAAAACTGAAAAGTGTTCATGGTAAGAAGGGAGTTACTGTGGCATGGTCGCGTGCTTACCATTGTGACGATTTCACTCCTGGGCCGAGTGTGATGGAAGAAGAGAACTTGAACGCGAACAAAGACTGCCCGTTTCGCGTCAACTTTAGTCACGTGTATACATTCCCATGGCTCCAGTCAGCGCGCCCGCCGCCCAGTGCCCAGCGCCGGCCTTTGAGGCTTTGACCTCAGCACTGAGCAGTGAACACTGTTTTCGTCACTTCGATGCTAAGTGTCGCTCGAACTCGACGAATATCTCGATGTTATCTCACCCCCCATATCTCCAAAGCGCTTTCAACTCAGCAAGTCGACTCGAAGCTTGTAAAGATAGCAAGCGATGGGGGTAATTGGCTTTACTCCTGGTCCATCTCTGACGCCTTCTCAACCATCGCAACTCGGAATCTCTGTTTGGAACAATTGGTTCATGTGCGTCACTCCTGAGTGCTCGGAGTTGGAAAGGCTCTTATTTTTCGTAGGGACTTCGGTTCTATAATTCTCGCTATCTATGGAAGGCTTTGGCCGGCCCAACAAGCACGGATAGCTTCTTAGTGTGCCGCCTTATGTCGAGAGCCGTTGCAAGCAAGAATCTGGAACTGGCCCTGCAGCACCTGCACACACTACGTACCCGTGGCTTGCCCCCCAATCCTGACGCCGTAAATCGTCTTGTGTTGCTCTGCGCGTTCTACAACCAGCCGCGTCTCGCGAACGACATTGCAAAGTGGTTTGAAGCTACTTACCCTGTCCACAAATTCGATCGAAGTATCTGGCTTGAATGTGCAGCCGCCTCGTCCTTCGCCAGATATGTATGTTATGTTGTTCTCCTTGAGCTCGCTTTCTCTGATCGGCTGCCTAGGACAAGACCCCGGAAAAAGTCGGTGGAGGCTGCATCCTGGCCTGAGCCCGTTTTGTCAGGATTGAGCTTCGCGAGTTTTGGTCAATTTCGTCAGGACCAATTTGGGTCTAGCAACCACCCAAAAGTCTAGGATTGCTGAATCTTGCCTCAAAAACTACCCAAGCCTATCTTTTCTCCCCTGCTGCACTCTGCTTACAGCACACACACATGTCCAATCGTAGTCTACAGCCTTTTTGTACTCATACCACCATGTTCCCATATAGACATTGTTCATTTGCACTTTTCCTGTGCCAGTCTCTGTCACAGCAATGGTGTTCCGGGATTAATCAAAAAAATCAAGCCTACCTGTGCTTTGCACAGGCTTTTCACTCAAATGCAATGTTTGAAGCATGATTAAAGTTTATGCACCTCAAAGGTCTTGAGTAAGGTAGAGACAGATCACAGATGGCAATTTGACAAACATAACACCAAACTGTGAGTGTGGAAGGCTGTCATGTCCCTGCAGCCTCACTGGGTGTTGGTCATGGAGATTGATAGGACCAATGTATGTATTTGTTGAACAGACTACACATCATTTTACAAGGGTTTACATAAGTAAAGCAGCGTTTTTTTTCCAAGCACTTGCCGCCATTTCATTTGCCAAGATTTTGAGCTCTTGGCGTCATGTGACTTCAATCATCAGCAATGTATATTGGTCACAACCTACTAGGGGCAGTGGGCCACCGCATTCGCGTGGCAGTACGAGGGTTTACCGTTGTAAATCTTAACAGCAGACTCCAATTACTACTATTACTAGCCTACATACCTTCCATACTCTTCGCGATGTTGGGATCAAGAGGTAGCAAATTCTCCGATCCTGCAAATACTTCCCACACAAACAGCGCTTGCCTTGATGGCCCATGTACCACAGCATCAGTCGGCTTGGGCATTTTGCGGACATTTGTCAGCCACGGCAATGAGACGGCACCATCCAGCAAGAGCAGGGGAAATCGTAGAGAATCATTGCTAAATCGTAGCTAATCACAAATTTTAACTCGAGAAAAAGCCTCTGTCCGTGTCTATAGCCTTTGTGTATCCTATCGAGTGTGGATCGGCAGTCTGTGTAGACTAAGGGTATTCCATCTGGTTCAAGTTGGCTGCCAGTGTAACGCCTATGAGAGTTGGCGTGGGAACCGGCAGGCGGAGTTTTAAACCCCTGATGGACTCATGCGGTACACGACCGGGGGGGTTGATTGGGATTGGTCGGACTGTGCCCCCTTGCCCAGGCCCTAGCGGACCAGAGCATGGGACCACAGACACACGTGACATTACAGTGAAGAGCTCAGAATCTTGGCAAGGAGGTTGCTCAAGATCCTAGGGGAACGAGCCTGGGAACGTAGACACGTGACATCACAGTGGAGAGCTCAGAATCTTGGCAACAAAATTGGCGGGCGGCGTTGGGAATAAGAACGCTGCTTTACTTCATAAACCCTCGTAATTTGCTGGTGCATGATGTTTAGATCCGCTTCTGCCAATTTCCTCATGGAGCTACACTTAGGTCAAGCCAAGGGTCAAGCGGTTGTCATTGATTGCCGTTTCATAATTCATCTGTCTTTTTTCCCAGGCTTTTTCCCCTAGCTTTCAAATGTCTGATCTCGCCAAGATTTTGAGCACTTGGCAGTTATGTACATGCCCTTTTCTTAGGCCTGGGCCTCAGCCTTTGGCCCTTGGGCATCCTTTGTCTTTGTTGCAAGCATGCTTGCTCTTGTCCTATCTACCTTATAAAAAAGTAGAATGGTAAACCCTCATACTGCCACACGTATGTGGTGGCCCACTTCACCTAGTGCAAAAGTGTCCAAACACCATGTTATTTGAACATGTCACACCACTGCACCCTTGCACTTTGAATTAAAATTCTGCACCAAGGAATGCAGAGCTGGGTAAAATATTTGGCTGATAGACTCCTACTATACATGTACACAGTTTACTCTGATTACAGCAGTTTCCAATGATCTTGAGATTTCAAGAATGGAAACTGCTTTATGTAAATAAATAAATAAATAAATGACCCATTTCCATTTTGGGATGAGCTGTCAGATGCATTGCAGGTCCCCCTTGCACACTACCTCCTGGTTTCTTGCTTCTTGCTGCTCTCAACTCTGCTTTTATGCTATTATGACCTTTCAGAAAATAAGCCAGGACCTCAAAAGTATTGCTCTGTTGCTCTGGGAATGTGGATTTGATGTACTCAATGTCATGGATGCACATAGTGTCTCTCAGGCAAGCATCTACCAATGGCAATGGATATTTGATGAAATGGGGGCTATTACTAGGCCTACAATTTGCAGAAGGGACTGTACCATCTCTGTTGAAAGCCATGGAGCACAGCGAGTGTGCAGGCAGACAGGAGGCCAATGTATACAACTGGGTAGGACATATTTACCTTGTGGTAGAAAGTAGTTAAGAGTTTGCTAGATAGCAATAGCTAGTGGTAGTCAAGAGGCAAGAAGTGATTGTTCATATAGGGCTAAACTACAGCCCTTATATACCTATTCTACAAGTGTATTAGTAATCAAGTTACACACTACATCTGATAAAGGAATATATAAATAGACATTGCTAGAATGTTCCAGCATAGTCTAGACTCAAGCATGAGTCGGTACAAGTCATAATGATGCAAGTGGATGTGTTATGGTTTGTAATACTTTATTCATGTACAGTCATTGATGGCCTTACGTAACAGTTTTCCAAATTTTTGATTCTCTCAACTCTGCATCTCATGCACGGATAGGAATAGACTATTTCTTGGTAGAGTAGACTTCAAGGATGTCATACATATGAATTTCTTGGCTGAAATACATGAATCATGCAAACTACACAAATTTCGGTGCCAGAACCCCCAAATCAGC
>ML210369.1:0-12344 GCA_004369085.1 Coprinopsis marcescibilis | reverse complement strand
TATCTCTTATTGATGTCATCAATAAGTTCCTTCCATTATCATACTATAAATAGAAAAAAACTATATGTCATATACTACATCATATCCTCATGTTCGTTATCTTTCTTATCTACTAAAAATATCCCATAACCTGATGATCTAGTGTTTTTACCAGATAATCAAACAATCCTACTCTTCTAAAATATTCCATTTGTAACTTGTGATATTCGTCTTCCCATACCACTTGTCCATCATCATGTTCCACCATCGGAGAGGGTGTAACATTACCCCCATTCTTGATCTGAAGCCTCCTGGATTCAATCTTGTGGGTTGTCCCAGTTTCTGTATTCATCCCATCTGTATGTGTCGTCATCCCAGTCGTCTTTAAGTACGTAAGCCCTTCAGGCGGTTGGGGTATAATTGATTGAGTCGGCATTTGTCATCATCTGGGAGGTGTCATGGGGCTTCTTCTCCACATTCTTGGCATTCATATTGATGGGGACAGAGGGCTTTGAGAGGTTTGTTGGAGTGGCAGATGTAACATGTTTTCTTGCTGTTTTGAGTGGGTTGTGGTCAAGGGGTCTGGGTTGCGGAGAAGTTTGGAATTTGCCTGTTCAATCTTCTTTGAATGGTAGAAGGTCCCAGAGTAGAATTTGTCTGAGTATCTTGTTGTGTTCCTGCATTTCTGAAAGTGGGATTTGGTCAGGAGAGTCTGATTGATAAAAGAAGGGGTTTCTTGGGTCATTTGGTAGTAGACTTGTTTCGCCACCCGACCATTGGAGAAAAACAAGGCGGAGAGGAGTGACCCATGCGTAAGGGATTTTGGGCAATGTTTTCCCTTTAATTGCTGTTCAGGTGTCAGTTGTCAAGGTTGGGGGATTGGATCCTGATTGAGAATTTGTTGATTTTGAGAAATTACTCTCTTGAGGTTGGTTTGAATCTGGTGATCTCGAAGATTCGGAAGGGGATGTTGCATTCTGTGGCAGTGGTTTCTTGATTGAGGGGGGATTAATTTCAACAATAGAATTGTCTGACTTTACTGATTCTTGTTCTTCCTTTTCCCGTCTTCTTTTTCAATGTTTCTTGTTGCAATCAATGAGGAGCAGTGACCAGGATTCATGGAGAGTTCGTCCAAACAAGTCTAGGGTTGAAAATTGTTGTCACAGGTCCTTCAAGAGTCTTTTAGTATCTTCAATACTTGCAAATAATTGTTCTTGTTGATATATGAATTGTTGAAATGAGAGGTATGTGTCAGCAGCTACATCACCAGAGTGATCTTGGTCCCCGTTCATAGGGTTGAGTTAGTCGATGGTGATGTGCCCTGTATGTGTGGGGACCCCTAAAAATCGCATAAAGTGTATTTTACGAGTTGTACTTAGCTCAAAAATGCGAAACCCATCGTATAGACCATGACAGGTATATTCTAAACAAATGCCACTACCCCAGTACGAATGGGCACCAAGGGTTGAGACTTAGAACAGAGGTCGTCAACTAACACCACCAGAATGAAGGAATATAGTAAGAGAACTATTGTCAATCATTGTCATCCATACAAGTTGAGGTTATGCACTCTGAATTAAAAACCAGCATTTGATAATAGCAACTTAGCACAAGAGTTACTATTATATGGACGTGTATAATACATCCGCTAGTGCCATGACATGACTCAACACTCAGAACGAACGACAGTATTTCTTGTAAAATAAAATGTACTAGCCAGGACTCGAACCCCAGACCTGCACATTAACTCAGCAAATGCTGAGTATAAGTGCCCAGAGTATATAGTCAAAAGGACTTACAAGAATCGACGCACATTGCTAAGACAATACAAACACAAGTTACCCTACCACGGGACCACAGAAAGATGACAAAGAAAGCAAGGATTTGCCAAGATAATAACAAACTGGACATGTGCCTAAGCTGTGGATGACAAAGTCAAGACTTAGATAGACTCATAATTCTCGTCAAGCACTGCCGTGTACCATCTAGACCAAGTCTAAAACACTTGATAGCCAATCACCTCGTCTATAATATAATCTAGACTTGGAGGATTAGACGAAAGCCATCAACTGGCGCCATATGGGACTTAACTCCCAACAGGAATATTCAACCTTCCCATCAGTATTGAACTTATACCCACACACGTCATTTCAACTTGGCGCCTGAACCCATGATATGTTTCCCCTTTGGTCCAATCTCTTTCCTTTTTCATCTCTTTTAGACTCGTAGTTTGTTTGGTATTATAAAATTTGTCTGTATTTATTTGATTGTAGACCACTACTTAGCCAAACACTGGTCATGTATAAAAGCTAGGTAGAATTGGTCAAATATACCCTAGATATTGCCTGGTTCATTGCTGTGACCTTGAGTTAACCGCCGATGGTGTTACTTGAGTCCCCACTGACCTTAGATAGTCTCTAAGAATGAAAACGTAGAGTTGAGAGTTTAAAAACCAATACAATCATGATTTATTGTGATTATTGTGACCATTGAGAGTTTAAAACCCCTTTTTGTGTCCTATTGAGTGTTTTAAAGATCATCAAGCATTTAAGTTGTGTTTAAGCAAGCTTTAGTGTTATTACACAAAGAGTGCTAGTGACTGTACTTTAGCTAAAGGCTACCATTGGTCTTTGCCCTTCCAGGCCTTTATAAACCGTGTTACCCATATAACAAACTCATAAAACTATTATAAAAACCTAAAAACCATCCGTAACAAGTTATACGCTTCACTAAGCACTGGTTACCTTGTTGAACGTTTAGTTCCACTTGGCAACCCCCAAAACAACCTGCAGGAGCCAACTACAAGCACTAGAATATATATATCATTCATCTAAACCTACGACAAACTTAACTACACTGTTTGTCTTTGACACTAGGTGATTTGGTTGGGTTTTTGTTGTTGTGTTGTGTGTTCTTTGTTTATGGTGGTGTGATAAGTACCGTCAAATCCTTCTCGGAGGGGGTGATCTTTCTGCAGTGGATGTTCAAAGCGTTTTGGAAGGTATAAGGGGTGTTCATAAGAGGCATGTTTCTTGTTTAAAGCTCATTCGAGCTCTTCTTCTGGGCATGTTGGGTATTCCAGTTATATTGACCAGGTCGAAATGGGATAGGGTTGGCAGGTTCGGAAGAGTAGATGATGTTGTTAGTTTGGGACATTGTGGGGTAGATTAATCTGTTCAGATTGAAGTTACTTGTCAATTTCTTCTTGTCTTTTATAGTTGATGAAGCTTCTTGTAATCTTCCATAATCTGTGGGGCGTTGATCAAGTGACAAGGTGATTCCCATGATGCTTCGGATATCGGGTAGTCTTTCCATTGAACAAGGAACAGATGACCTCTGCCTCGCTTCTTGTGATTAAGAATTGCCTCTACTTTGTATTCTTCTTGACCATCAATAAGGTCAGGCAGTGGCGTTGTGTGAGAAGGACTGTGCATGTTGGTTTCCATATAAGGAGACAGCCATATAGTGTGGAAGACGTCATGGATCTTCCATTGTTTGGGTAGGGCAAGACAATAAGAAACTGGTCCCATGACCTCTGTTATCTCAAAGGGTCCTTCCCATTTTGGTCTTATCTTGTTGGAAAGGTATCGTCAATTGAGGTTCTTGGCTTCTAACCACACTTTGTTGCCAAGTTTGAAAGGGGTGATGTTGTTTTGTGATCTGCTGATCATTCGATTTCTGGCTAGTTCATGTGTGGCGATGGCTTCTTTTTGCAATAGGGTAAGGTCTGTCATTCTTTCTTCGACCGATGGGATGTTTGACTGTTTGAAGGCTTCTGGAATGCCTTGTGGTTGAAGTCCCATAATCAATTCAAATGGTGTCTTCTGATTGTCCATATGTTATCAGTTGTTGTATGTGAATTTGAGCATGGGGAGGTGATCTTTCCAAGTTTCTGGGTGATTGACACAGTAAATCCCTAGATATGTTTGGACCTCTTGAAGTCCTTGTTTGGAATTTCCATCGGTTTGAAGGTGAAAGGCAGTGGATAGTGGAGAATCAATTCCCAATCTTTTTAGAACTTCTCAATGGGATTTTTCAGCAAAATTGGGTCCTTGGTCTGAGATGATTCGTTTGGGAATGCCAAACCGTCAAAAGGTTGTGTTGATAATCATTTTCCCAGTAAGTTCTGCATCGACTTTCTTATTGCAAGGAGTGAAAATCACCCCCTTAGTAAGTCCTTGATCCATCTGGATCAAGGTGGAATCATATGTCATCCTGTTTTATTCAATGGGTGGTAGGCCAGACATGAGGTCCATAGTAACAAAAGCAAAGGGTCAATGTGATCCGGTTGACTTGTTCGGGATAAGGGTCAATTTCAGTGGTCAATGGTTGATTTTGAATTGTTGGCAGATTGCACATCCTCTGACATAGTCTCATACTGCTCCTCTGATGCCAGGGAGTATATTACACTCACCCACCACTCTCCATAGAGTCTTCAGAGACTTTGTGAAGAGTCTTTGAGGATTGTATGAAGACTCTCTATACAATCCTCAAAGACTCTTCACAAAGTCTCTGAAGACTCTCCAAGGTCCTCATAATATTCATGAATACTGTATGAATACTGTATTTTTAGGAATTGTTTAGTAGAACATGAAAAATAAGGCTTTGGAACAGATGGTGTAATCTTAGCTGCAGATAATCATTCCTGCTCTGAGTGCACTCATGCTTACAATGCTACATCAGACATCTTGGATGGAGAGCCAGTTCCAATAAAGGTTGATAATGCAGGGTTGGTAAATATAGCTGCGGTAGATGGAGTTGTGTTTGGGCCAACACACTGCACTTTCAAGGGATACACAGCAGCTCTTGATAAATATTGGGGTGCTTCATTCTGCACTGCTCATAAGGCAGAGTGGGGAAACATGTCATATTATGGACTATGATGGAGTATGTGTAGAAAGGATGAAAGCCTGTCTGGAGAATCAGGAGGTCTGGAGAAAGTGGCAGAGGGAACATAGCTGTACATAGAGTACAGCAGGCCTTGTAGCACTCTTCACAAAGTCTCTGAAGAGTCTCCAAGAACTTTGTGAAGACTTTGTGAAGAGTCTGAAGACAGTCTGAAGACTTTACAGAGACTCTGTGGAGACTCTGTGGAGAGTGGTGGGCCAGTATAAAGTGTAGATACCAAGGAACCAGTAATTTTGACTGACCTTGAAGTACATTTTGAGTTTGCCAGGATGTCCTGCAAGGATTGTGTTGTGGTGATCATGTATGATCTGTTGTTGAAGTTCTTGGTTTTGAGGAATATACATTTTTCCCCAAAAAAACAAGGCCATTTTTCCATTTTTTGTTTCAGTATGCCAGTCTGCCAAGTCCTTTTGTAGTTCGGTAGGGATTTCTTTGTCTGTTAATAGATCTTGAATTTTATCTGCCATCCCAACATCAAAGTTTTCCTTTGGTTGATCAAGTATTCTTGTCAGCAGGTCAACGTTCATCAAATTCAGTTGAACTTTTTTTGGAAAGTGTTCTTCCAAAAGGAGAATCATGTCTTTGTTGTTGTGATTGCTGTTTTCCAGGGAATGATCCGGCTGTCAGGAGAGTGCATCAGATTGTACCATTTTGCTTCTGGGTACGTAGTTGAATTTGTAATTGAATTGAGTGAGATATGTGTACCATCTTGCTTGTCGTCTGTTGAGTTTTCGAGTTTCCCGGAAGTAAGACAGATTTTTATGGTCGAATAAAACTTCTATCAGGTGTTGGGCTCCCATCAGGTAGTGTCTCCATTTGGTAAATGCTCGAATGAGCACCAAGAGTTCTCGATTGTAAATCTTGTAGTTGCGTTTGGTGGGTGTTAGAGTTTTTGATATGAACAAGACAGGATGTCTGGCTCCATTGACGTCATTGAGTGAGGACAGCCCCAGTTGCGTATTTTGATGTGTTGCATTCAACTTGGAATGGTCGTTCCAAATTGGGCATGATCAGTACCGGTTGTTCAGTAAATCATTGTTTCAATGTGTCAAATGCCGTTTGTTGATGTGGTGTCCATTCGAATGAGACTCCCTTTTGGAGGAGTTTGTTCATCAATTTTGCAAGTTCCAAATATCCTCGAATAAATCTTCAATAGAAGTTTCCAAATCCTGAAAAGGATCATACTTGCTTTACAGTTTTTGGAGCAGGCCAGTCTTGTATTCCAGCAACCTTCTTGGGGTCCATGGAGATTTGTCCTTCTTCAATGATCATGCCAAGATATTCAATACGAGTTTGGCAAAATTGACATTTCTCCAGTTTCAAATAAAGATCATTATCCTTCAAGACTTGGAGGGTCTTTCATGTGTATTCAATCATCTTTTCCTTGGTCTTGGTAAAGATGAGCATCCATATAGATGATGATACAGCGTCCTTCCATTTTGAGTTTGTCGAAAATATGGCCCATCATCGCTTGAAAAGTCACCAGGAGTTACACATGCTGAAAAACATGACCATCGGTTTGAATAATCCAAGATTCATTTTGAATGCTGCCTTCCATTGATTGCCATCTTGAATCCGAATGTTGTTGTATCCCCATTGTACATCCAGTTTAATGAAATATTTGGCTCCTTTCAACTTGTTGAGGAGTTCAGTCATGAGTGGGAGGGGATAGGTGTTCTTGATCATCCATTCATTGAGATAGCAATAGTCTTGACAGGGTCGAAGGGGAGTTTTTACCTTCCCATCTTTGACAATCAGTTTCTTTTTCACAAAGAAAAAGGGTGTGGCATTCGGTGATTGTGAGGGTCAAATGTAGAATTTGGCAAGATTTTCCTGGATGAATTTCTCCAATTCCTTTTGTTCATCCAAGGTGAGATTGTATGTCTTGAACGATTTAGGAATGAAGCTGTCCTTCAACTCAATCTTGTGGTCCCAAGGTTTTGAATTGGGAAATTGATCAGCTTTCTTTTTGTCGAAAATGTCCATATAGTTGTGGTATTCCTCTGGTATTTGTTGTTCCAAGGTATGGGCCAAGGTATCTTCAGCAATGGCAAGTTCTTGTGCAATGGTTGATTTGGCTTGAATCCAAATTGTTCAAAGGTATGGGCTTTCTTTCCCTTGAAAGTCGCGAAGTAGGGCTCAGCCGTGTCAATTTCCTGACAGGTGGGTTTGAGTTGTTTCTTGTTTTTCTTGATTCGAATGTAATCAAGAATCTTTTTCATGGTTTTCAATATTCCTTTCTCTTGCCAAGATAGTGCGCTGTTCTTCCAATTGATCAAAGGATTGGCTTTTCGAAGCCAAGGTGCTCCAAGAATGATTTTTTCCTGTCCAAGACCAGTGATGTAAAATTGTTCTTTGAACTGTTATCCATGTACCACGATGTGGGCATCCACATAAAATCGAATAATACCATTCTTGTTTAAGGTACCATCAACATTTCATGCAGGAATTGGAGCAGTGAGTCAAGTGAGGGGAATCTTGATTTTTTGTGTGTAGTTCTGATTAATAAATTGATCATCTGCTCCGCAATTGGCAAGTGTGGGTATTCCAATGTTTTTGGGTTCGTTCTTTCTGGTGAATGACAATGTTGTGGGAAAAATCAAAGTCATATTGGAAGGATTGGCATAGAGAACAGACCATACTATTTTGGGAGGTACTACAGTTGGTATAGTCCTCCTTAGGCAAAACCCTCATTCTTCTTGAGTTCATCCTCAAACTTCTCTTGTTCTTTGGGATCCGTGTTGCTGAGAATTTGTTGAACGGATTTGAAAGCGGCGGTTCCGATATATTTCCTCTTTGTCTTGTTGATTCCAGGGGTGGTGTTTGTCTTGTTTTGAGGTTTCCATGTGGTTCAGGGTTTGTTCCCATCTTTTGGTTTTGAAGGTTCAAGATGTGTCCTGCCTTGCAGCAGAAATAGCATAGTCCCTTTCGATTGCATTCTTCTCAGATGGTATCTGTCATCTTGGGGACATGGACAAAGGGTTTCTTTGTGTTAAAGGAGTTGATATCCATCAGGACTCCATAATCTTTGTTGGTTTGAGTGTTGTTCAAAAATGATTGAATTCCCTTTTTCATAAGGTGAAGCATCCTTTGATCATTGGATACTTCAATGACCGAGTTGTACCAGACCTTGAGATGGGTAGGTTTGGCAGCTCGGTTCCAGATTTTCTCAAGTGTGCTGTCATTGAGGGTGCTTCTAAAGATTTCTGTGATCATCTTGTTGGCAGGATCATCAGGATTAGTCAAATCGGGTTTGTATTCCGTTTCTGCCAGTTTGTTTTTAAACATGTTGACAAAATCTTCTCCTGAATCTTTCTACTTTTTCTTAAGGTTTTTCAATTGTTGGAAGGCTATGTCTGCACGTTCTTTCTTGATGAACAAATCATTGAGTTTTTTGCTGAATTTGCTCCAAGTTCCCAAGTTGATTATTCCACTTTGTTTTGTGTCATTGACAAAGGTCTCCTCCCAGTTGGCTGCGGTTCCTCCTACCATGTATGATAGGGCAAAGAGGATTTTCTTGCTATCCAACCAGTGGGGATTTCCTAAGATGTATAGGAAGATTTCTTCTGCCCATCCTTCATATTTGCTTTGATTACCATCGAATTCAGAGGGTTTTTGCATTCCCTTAATTTCTTCGTCTCTTTCCTTGGTGACAGTTGCTCTGATGGATGTTCCTTGATTGGCCATTGTAGTATCAGGTTGATAGTTCATGTATTTCTGTTCTTCTTTGTAGTTTTGTTGAGCAGTTTCTTGTATTCTTCATTGTTTCTTTGTGTTGTTCGAAGAGCAATTTCAGTAGTTTGGTATTGATTTGTAATTGCTCCTGTTCTGGTGGTGTTAATCCCGTCAGTGTTGAGTTGGTATCTTCTTTCTCGTATGTCAGGTTGAATTCTTGTTGAGTTTTTCCTTTTGTCTGAGATTGATCGTTTGATAGTTGATCGATCTATGTCTTTCAAATATGGGACAGATATAGTTGGTGGTTCTGCCAATCTTCTGGTTGGTCCAATGTTTCTTGTTGGTCTGACGTTTCTTGTTTGTTTGTAGTTGGCCGTTTTGGCAATAGGTCCTTGTCTTGATCAACAAGGTTTTGGTTGAGTAGTTTCAATCTTCTGTTACAACACAAGGCGAATAGTACGCCTTAGTCGTTTGTCAATAGTTCACAATAGAGTCTAGACGAACTACCATCAAGATGATTGAGTATTCAAGTTCTTCGAGTAAGACAATCTGTTGACGAGAAGACTAACGAAAGTCTTATTTGCAACCTATCAAGTTGAGTAAAGAGAAACAAGATCAAAACTAAAGTACAACTACCTAGAAATGTAAGTTTAAATATACTACTCTTATCTCTTATTGATGTCATCAATAAGTTCCTTCCATTATCATACTATAAATAGAAAAAAACTATATGTCATATACTACATCATATCCTCATGTTCATTATCTTTCTTATCTACTAAAAAATATCCCATAACCCAACAATCTGGTGTTTTTACCAGATAATCAAACAATCCTACTCTTCTAAAATATTCCATTTGTAACTTGTGATATTCATCTTCCCATACCACTTGTCCATTGTCATGTTTCACTGTTGGAGAGGGTGTAACAGCTGGCTTCATGTGTCGTGTCTTGATCACATCACATTTCTTCATGGCTAGGCCTCCAAAACACACCCAAACCCTTCTAAACAACTTCTTTGGAGGTGCAAAACAGATACTACAACATCTTTCTCCAAAAAAGAGCAGAAAAAAGCAAAAACTTGGCCATGAAAATCTGCCTGATGAGGAAACTCAAAAGTGCAAAACATGCAAATGGTTTTGTTGGCCACTGTAGATGCCAATAAATGTAATGCCACATGACATTGGATGGGTTTGGATTCAAACTACCTTAAGTGTAGTTGATTACTCTAAGTTCAACACTCCCCCTTGCATGGTTGCTGGTGTAGGCAATCTAAGCATTCTTAGAAGAGTAGATAACTAGACCAATCTTCTGGCAAAAGCACTCAAACTTTAAGGCTTTGGTGAACATGTCTGCAGGGTTGTCATCACCTGGAGTGAACAACACTTCAATATTATCATCCTCCACACATTCACGAATGTAGTGGTAGCAAACATCAATATGCTTGATTTGCTTTTCTTGGATAGCATTTGGGACCATAGAGGAATGCATTCTTAACATCCAGTGCAGTTGATAGTCTAATCCCTCTATTTGGGAGAAACCCTTGGCTACAAGTTGAGCCTTTTTTTGACCATCAGTTTTTTTATCAAAGAACCAACGACACTTGATGGTCTTTCTTCCTTTTGGAAGGTCTACAAGACTATAGACCCGGCGTTTCTCTAGAGCACTAAGCTCTGCTAGGCACACCTTCATCCATTCCTGCTTCTGAGCTTCTGGCATTCTCAGAATATTGCAATATGTCCACTCTCATGGTTCCACATTCAGATGTTCGTTTGCATCTACTGCTTTGGCAAGCAAGTAATCACATAATTCAACTACCCCTTCACAGCTTAATTTGGTTAACCATGCATCATTTGTCGGGTCTACTGCAGATGCATGAGTGCTATAATCAGCACGTTTGGGATCCAAGTTGTGTCCAGGATTTTGCAACTTGGTTGCCAGCTACACTTAGCACTGGCCCACAAGTCCATGTGGCCGCCAGACTAGAGCCATGCCATGTCCATGTGGCTGCCGTGCAATCTATTAAAATAGAACAATGCAACCACACCAGGGATTGAACCTAGGACCTCACCCACACATGAGGGATGCTCTAACCACTGAGCTATATGATCTTAGGAACATGGAGTTGACTATTGGTTAGATAGCCAAGGATGAGTGTGTACCTGGACCTGCAATGTGGACTGTGTGCAACTGCCAAGCAGTTTTGTCCAGTTCAGGAACTCTGACCATATTAGGAAGGTGCTGACATACCACACACTTCTAACACTCCCCCATGATGTGGCATTACTCAGCAACACAGCTTAGGCTCTGTTCGGATACGAAAATACGGTCACGGTCGCGGTCAAGTCACGGTTTGATCCCGGTGATATCCCCTCAAAGAGGATATCTGATCATATCAGTGACAGTTTTAATTAGATAAGGTTTGACGCACATACTCTCTGCCTGTTGGTTTCCCTTGTTTTTTCCTTGTATAGTCCACAATATCAATGCAATTTCTTGGATTTTCCAAGGATTTTATGCTTACACCTCTTTTCTATATTGCTTTCTCACCCCAAGGCATGAAGACTCACTGGGAAGACAAAGAATATAGTGCTCATCCCAAGTATCTTGTGGAGCACGCCGGGGATAATGGGACTCTCAAGGACACTGCATTAGAGCACTCTGCAGCTGAGGAGGAGGCAAGCTAGGCAAAATAATCATCTCAAATAATTCTTTCTGATTTATACCTATATTTATAATTACAGAGATTCGGGAGGAGAATGTTAACGGAACTGGGTGCTTTTGGCTTATCCTAGGTCGCATATGTCATAGGTTAGGTTCTATTTCTTATCCAAGCGGAAAGGAAGCAAGGATATTCATGAATTACGGTTTGACAAAGTGATAGCTACAGTGCTAAAACCCTGATAGGGGCTCCGACTGATCAGTTTGATCTGATATCCTCTTTCAGGAATATATCGCTGGGATCAAACCGCGACCGTGACCGTATTTTCGTATCTGAACAGAGCCTTAGGTAGTCAGCACAAGTAGTGCCAGGGCCCATAACCTGTTAAAATAGAGCAATGCGACCACACCAGGGATTGAACCTAGGACCTGTTGAAATCAGGCAGCTGGTGGTAGACTGATGCTCTACAAGCAAGACTGGAGTCCTATTGTCAGGGAATGAACTAAGGGACTCCAGAGAAAACTACATTAGTATATACAAGGCAGGAACTGATGCCAACAGTCCAAGTGTCCAAATGGAGACTATATGGTGTAAATGTATCAAATAGTATATAACTCAACGAGTATTGGGAATGGAAACGTCCCTCGCATACCAATGGAAGGAGGGGAACAAGACGGTTCTGGTGATACCAAATATGAAGGAAATTGATAAAAGGAAAAGTCCATAGAGTCAAAGTTGAAGATGCTGAGAACACACACACCAATTCTAACACTCCCCCATGATCTCATGCATCTGAGACACCCATCTCCTTCCTACAGAATTCAGCCTTGGGAAGTGGTAGTGCCTCGGTCAGGATGTTAGCTGGCTGTTCAGCACCAGGAATGCAAAGTGGTGCAATGTTTCCAGCCTCTACTTCATCCCTAAGCCAGAAGTACTTCAAATCCAGGTGCTTCATGCATCCATGGTGTTCTGGGTTCTTGCTGACAGTCACAGCTGACTCATTGTCAATGTAGAGTGATGAGAGATTGCTCCAAGAGTACCCAAGCTTCCCCAGGATGTTGTGCATCCACTTGATCTCCTTTCCAGCCTCCACAGCAGCAATGAACTCAGCTTCAGTGGT
>ML210368.1:0-45839 GCA_004369085.1 Coprinopsis marcescibilis | reverse complement strand
TATCACACCTGTCATCCCACCTACCCCAGTCCGTGTCATGACGGAATTCTTCCTTGATGCACTGCCCCTCCCATCCATTGAGGAAGAATCAACGCTGCCCAGTTCCCCTACCCCTTCTCAACCAAATCGCGCCATCCAAATACATACCCAGATCGCCATCAACGAGCTCAAAGGCACCTCTGCCGCATACCTATTTGCATCCACACTTGTCAAATTGACCACCACCCCTCCTGACATGGAATCCATGATGATCACACCCCGCAGGCTTGGCAAGAAAGTGAATGAGTCTCCGATTCATGAGCTACTACAACATGTCCCTAAAACAGCTGCCGAACGCAAGCTGCAGGCCGCTCTTGAAGTTGAGCGTGCATGGTCGGACCACTGGCGCACCTGATCCATCCACCTTCAGTCGGCTCTTGTCCTTCAGTGTCTGTATTGCCGGCGGGTTCGTGTACAACTGCAGACAAAGGAGGGGAAGTCAGTGAAGAAGACAACGAAGAAGCTAAGGAGATCGAATCTTGGGCAGGTACTCACCGATGACGCATTCTTCCGAGAGGTGCAGGAGCAGCAGGAGGCAGACCTCGCAGCAGCCCGGGTGAAGGAGCTCAAGAAATCGGCCCAGGAACGGCTGGCAGAAGCGATCAGGGTCTGGGAGGTGGAGGAAAAGGCTCGGGTGCAAGGAAACGAAGCTAGGAGGGCTGCCTTGGACACTGCAAAGGCAAAGTGGAAGGGAGAGAAGGATGAAGCAAAGGCAGAGGGGATGAAGGTTAAGGATTGGAAATTGACTCACCCTGAGCCCAAACTCGCAGATCCTGACTACCGAGCCATCCCCAAATCCAGCTGACCCACCCTGGCGCAGTTTCTTGAAGAAGAGGAGGAGGAGGAGTACACAGATGACGAGGAAGCAGGGAGCGATGGTGGGGAGAGCGAGAATGAATGAGGAGCGTGACAGATCTCACGCCCAGGTCACGGATCTGTCACCCTACGTCACGCCGCTGGTCACACTGTCCAAAGGACCAAGAATCATGATTTTGGCGGTTCCCGCAACGATATGCCCCCCATGGCGGCAACTCTGAACGAAAATATTTATAAATTTTACATATGCACTCCCTACATGTACTATTTAAGTTCTATGACAATTTTGAGTCCATACCGCCCCAGATGCGCCGTCGAAAAATGCAAACATGGTCCGGTGTACAACGGACCGGTGTATTACTGTAGGCAGTTCATTGAAAACTAGGAAATGTCACATTTATCGCCACTTGGGACGCCTGTCACACAGCGTGACAACGCGCGGCAACGGCGGTGCGGAGCATCCAGCTCCCCCAATTTCGCATCAGTCGAAGGGTGGGAGTCTGTGAGAACATTCGGAAATGTGTCACGCTTTCGCAGATGCTCAATTCTGGGCTGGTTTCTGTCTCGATCAACGCAATTCAAGCTGCAATAGACAGATAGAATGTATGCGAATCCGAATATTCACTTTTTTAAGACAAAGACAGGCATTAAATAGGTGAAATCCTGACAGAGAAAATGTTGTTGGTACAAATGTGCAGCATTTCATCACTAAACATGGGATTTGTCGTTGCGCCCTTTCTCATTTCGTCCCAAATTCTGTAAGGGGGTAGATACCACCTGCGTCTAATCATTTACCGAGTTTGAGGCTTATCGGTTAATGTTTGCGCTCGATATCGTTGTTTGTCCCAAGTAGTGACCGGATCCCAAGTGGCGCCTGTACACTGTACATGTGGATCATTTGTTTCAAACGTTAACTCGACGAATACTTACTTCGCTTAGGGTTCCGAAATTTGTTGCGATTAATGGTCTGTATTGTATAGTAACAACGTTTCTACCATCGTGATTTCGGCGGACATGACTTAAGACGCATTTACATGCGTGATACTACTCTATTTCCTTCGATTGTGGCGAGACGAGCGCTTGCTGGCAAGACGGGCTCCCGACTTAAGATCACGACTAAGTCCGGTGGAATCGGTTCCAAGCTGTAAGACTAAGATAGTGAGCTGAAGTATCTGTGTGTATTTATTCTACGCGCTCTGAGTAAGTCGCAGCGGCTTGAAAGTATTCTTTGTTCGCACTTTGCTCATTGAACATAAATACTACTTTCAGACCCTTGAAGAATCAAGTGCGTCCAAGCGCTCGTGATGTATGACTATATAACGTCCAGCTTGTGATTTGCTCCAGGGAAAGCTCAAAGCACTACGATAATAAATAACGCTCCACCAAGCTAATGAAGTCTCTGCGATATCCCCTTCTGTCCCTCACCTTCGTAGACGTCTCCTTATTTGCTTAGAGTATATTCTCAAGTCAAGCGGCTTTTCCTCCGGTTCAAGAGGTATATATATATATATCGATGTTATGCCCTGAACCACGACTACATCAAGACAATCAACCATCTTCCGAGAATTACTGCGGCTATAAAACCACAGCTTAATGTCGGAAGGGAAGAAGACACAGAAGGCTTGAGGCGTCTAGACCTCCATCACAGTACGGTGTGTATACAGACAAAGCGCACTTGGCATGACTGAAAGAGTTAGACCTCGAGAATCAATGGCATGCATACCGTATTCAAGTTGGATCCGATGTATCTCCTGTCTGAACGCAAACATGTTATGCGGTGACTGGTGGCCTAAAACGTGACATGGAACTCGAGGAATGGAAAACTTAGCTTTTATGGTGTGAGTATGAGATGTGGAAGCGCCAAGTCTTGGTGCGATATGCCTAATTCGATACAACACCGCTTGGCTTTCAAGTTGGCCTAGGAAATGATGCGTTCGAGGTTTGACTTTGAGTTTTTGGTGACCCCGGACAGCGGTAGAGTCTAGATGATAGTCGATTATGTTGGCTCGTCAATTAATGGTCAGCGAGGCGTCTGTGTTATTAATGGCATTCAAGCACCACTCCGCTTGGTGGACGGGTAAGGATATTGGGAGTCACAGGTATGTCAAAGAGTCTGCCATATTAACTCTCTCGAAACGATGGAGTGAGTAAAGATATCACATAAGGTACATGGGCGCATACTCAGATTAGCATTTGCACGAACAAGTGGATCCACCGGGAATACAGCGTGTTCGAAGTCCAAAGTGACCTGAGTCCAAAGTGGTCCCTTGTCTACTCTGTTCCACACAACGATGATCGTACCAGCATTGGTCCATGGGTCACATCGTCCGACACCGCACGGAGGCCATCACAAGTTGAAGAAGAAGGGCAAGCTTATTGCCAGAACCGTTCAATTCAACGGATGTATGAGGCAGTGGGGAACGAGTCAAGTATGAAGCATGTGTGTATGTTGTCTTCCTCCTTGTCGCCGTGAATGTCCGACAACAGCCCCTATAGCTAAGTAGAACTTCAGAACCTCTGCACCAGCAGCCAAGAAAGGCAAAGGGACCTCGAGGCAGAACTTGGGCCTTGAAGGGAACTTCGATCCGTTCTATTCCTGTCAAGAGTAGACGGAGCGGCGGATTGGAGGTCGGTGTCGGAACGAGATTCAATGAATTGAGAAGCCTCTAGGCAATCCGTTGGACTGAGAACCATCCCACGTATAGACAAAGAAAGCCAGACCATTTCTATCCCAAGGCAAACCGCAGCATCGTCGACTCAGACATGGCAGTGACGCAACGGTCGGACTTTATAGTTGCGCGAATCCCCGGCGGAGCAGTAAGGACCTGGCAGCAAGTGAATGACGATGTCTTTTCGGGAGACTCCGAGGGATGCCTTCAAGTAAGTATTGGTGACCGTGTTGGAGGCAAAGTGGTTTGTTCTCTTGTTCCTATCTCGACGGGGACGGAATATCAGATGGGGAGAATAGAAAGAGCTTGGTGCGAAGCAAGCCACAAGCCGAGGAAGAAAGTCAAACGTCCATACTTCGCTGCCAGATACCCGCTGAACAGACATTCCGAAAGCATCCGTTGGGTTGGAATTTGGCGACATATGACCTCGGGGGATGACAGTACGGCACAATCGAAGGCCGCCATTAGTCGAAGCGACCTATATTGCAGTGATTCCGAGAGATCGTAGACGGTGCCAGTGACCAAGTTATGTCCAAATGCACATATGTGTGCTTATATGAGGTCGTTCGGAAACAAGCGAAATAAAAACGGACGGAGATTAGAGGAAGCAAGAGGAAGCACCGAGATGAGAGGAGAGGCTCTATGGACAGCAGGGTATACAGTTGGGTAATGTCGGCACTTTGTGTTCGTAGTCTGTAATGTGCTTGAAAAGGTCAATAACGTCAAAGGAAAAAATGAGATGGTGCATCCTGTTTGTGGTATCTTGCAACGTGTTGTTGGCTGACTAGGGCTTTCATTCGATGTTGCTGAGCGTCATGACATGTCGACTATTCGGCCCAGCGCAATGGATAGGGGCCGCCAGGACCATCTAAGGCACTGCATTTACCGTGGTATGGGAGATTAGTGGCTATTTTCGGGATGATTTTTGGAGACGACCTGCCTCAAGGCTGGGACCAAATAGAGCGCGAGGATTTGGGTTTAATATAATATCTCACATGTCAGGACGGCCCGCCCGGAGAAGAGTAATAGACATTGGATGTTGTTGTGACCTTCCGCAAGCGCCTGAATTTGACAAAGAAATCAAGAAGGATTTAATTTCGGCTCTTTCCACTAAGTCGAACCTTTTTATGTATCATCGTGGGCAATGTCAGATTACGACTTTTGTGAAGGGGGATAGTTGACGGGAAGCGACGAACCTTTTCGAACATGGTGCAGAACTACATGTAGCCGTGGGGGAGAAGTCGTAACTTTGGAGCAAATAGGACACAGGTAGAGAAGACGCTTGGTGATCGCAATGTATTTACTATCCGACCCAGCCTACCGCCGATTAGTGAATGAAGACACCGTATTCCGCTGTCGATGGAATCAAGCAAAGCCACTGAATGACCGTGGAACATATTTGGCTTACAAGGCAACGAAAGCTTCTTGTGAAGAAAGAAACCCCGCAATCTGGGACGCCACAAGAAGGCACGTTTTGCGTAAGCTAGCGGTGTTTCCTGACAAATTAGCGATAGAGATGTCAATGGGGAGAATCAATGAGCATTGGTACACCGACCTGATTTCGTTGCTATTTCGATTACGGATCTTGAACTGGTGATAAAGATATGGTTCCAAGTCGTTGTCCTTATCGTTGGCGGTTTTCGACGACTGAGACTGTAGCCGCCGGCACTAGCTCCTAGCTGACCTCTAAGTAGCACCCGGAGAGTTCTAAGAATACACTCACTGCGTGCAACCTTCAACTTGCCAGATCGACGGGACCAGCCTTGTCGAAGGTGCGTATGTAAGTAAATTCACGTGAAAGTCACGGGAGACGTGTCGGACGAGTCGGACGTGCCCATGGCAGCGGCCAGGGGTGTCAAATTTTGGTTCAACCAGGTAGGCAATCACTCACGCATACTAATATGAAAAGGAGCTAAACAGTCAGCTGACACGCAGCTACATGGGTACTCTCCAATTCTAGGACCATCTGTACTTAATTGCAGCCAATATTTCTGTCAGTGGTATATTGGGGTTCTATTTTAGGCAAATGCCGAATGCCAAGTTTGGGTACCACATAGACCAAATTTTCCCCAGATAGCTCCATCAAATATGACATGTCTACTCTACTGGAGATACCCGAAGGCCCTGGCACGTTGTATCATCTTCAAAACTAAACTTGTTCCCTGTTCGCCTGGCACTGCGTAGTAACTCGCGCCCCCAAGCACTATAGACCTGCACCAAGACTTCCGAGCCCAGGATAAGGACCAACTTTAATCATACACATTGGAGGATAACCAAGCATTTATTGCGAATCCTTCGTTCGAAAGGAACATTCTCTTCGAAGAGAACCGCCCCGGCTGTCAGTGCGTTATCTTTTCTTCCATCTTGACAAGTCTTCATATCACCCCCAGCTACCTGTATAGTTCTCCTTCACCATATGCCGAATGCTATTTCGGAACGAAATCTCTCATCTGAAGCGTCTAGAACCAAATACGTGGCCTGGAACCCTTGGCTACCAGCCATCCCATAGGCCATATCTTTGGAGCAACGAATTAAAGTGACCATCTTTGCATTCTTACCTCTCACACACATTCCGGCACAATCCTCGCACATTGGAGACCACGTTGTGTTCGATCGGCAACTCGTGACCAATCTCCGAGTGCCTTGTTGGTGGCCGTTGATGAAGTCACAGTGAACGAGGCGTGCCAACGCGATCGCGGCATTACCTACAGCATTAAGATTGAACTCGCCCAATGGCGATTCGCTTCCGACTCCATGCTAGAGGAAAGTGCATGGCCTTGCACACACCTGTAACCTTCCTTCCCTCGAGCGGCTCTAGCAGTTTTGGAAATATGTGCCCGAGCTTGCTTCGACTCACTTCGCTGGACAGCACCCAGAAAGGATCAAATTTCGATCGGCGGTGGAACTTTCACTCCACTTGTGCTCCCTCGCCTCGACCTCATTTTCGCTGTGGAGACGAATCTGTGTGATTCCCCTGGCACCACATCGACCTTTGGTCGCCAAATGCATCGTGGCATCTCCAAAGCGCTTAATTTTAATCTCGGGTACAAAAGGTTCTCTCCGATGTAACAGTGCGCAGATATCACTATCTTGGTACATTGCGCCTATCTTGTCGTCGTTTTGGCCTCCCATACCTGCCATACGATCGCTTAAAGTTCCGAAGAGACTGCTTGTCTTGCAGGTCTCCTCGTGCTGGCAAGGACTTCGAACCTTTCCGTAAACAGTATCTTTCGCGGCTCGCAAGGAAGCAGAACCACGTTTCTCGACGTGAAACAGGCGTCCCTCAGTCCATCCTTACACGAGGTATTCAAGGTCCTGCCGTAGAATGTTGATAATGACATAGATATTTACTCTGAAGTTACGAAATGCCCTCTGCGGCTACCTCTGTCGATCGCAGAGTACGGATAGGAGAAATTTGCTCATAACTTGCGGTTCCCTGACTGTGCAACAAAGGATTCGAAACGTCATTGTACAATGTTATGCTCGATCCTACTTATGTTCCTAACCAAGTTACCTTCCGTGATGCGGCTTCTACTGGGTCAAGGGCACGGTACAGCTTCCTATATTGCTTCGAGCAAGGAACATACTGACCAAACACAATGATTTGATTCGAGAACCAACTACCATTGGTCCTTGGATCGGCTCCCTCGTCCTGACACATCTATTTGACAGCTGCTACGGCTGTTTCCCAAACATACAGCTTCTCGTCACTCCACTTCTTTCTGAACCGTCACAACATAGGTCCTCATCCAGCGGTCTTCTCTCTTTCTTAGAACATTTAGAACCGCTCCAGTATTTATGCACGAAAGGTTTACAACATGAACATCTTAGGCAGTCTTTTCGAACACACTCCTTAGATAGTGTGCCACCGCGATCTGCAAATGTGTTCCTCTTTGAACTTTGTGGAAAGTCAAGTTTCTGGCTCTCTGTTTCCCTTTTCGGGGATAATCCGCCGCAACCGCTCTGAATGAGACATAGGATCGGCGGTATTGAACCGGGTTTGCCTAATTGATTAGCCCCAGACGTTCCTTGGAGGTCCATCGTGGCACCGAATTGTGCCAATAATACCCGTCGGATCGTCTCTGTGGTCCACCTATTCAAAGTGCATCAGCAAGAGATCCTGTTCTCTCTGTTTGATTCCGCCATCCTCATTCAATCTAACGGCCTTCCCCGCATTCGTTTGAATTGAATAACTCTATCGAGAGGATTCTTCATAGTGTCGGGATGGATCTTGTGTTCTTCTTTTTTTTAGAAGATGGACAAGTTGATTCGCTCGATAACCGCGTGCTGGAAACATTTTCTAGCCTACGATGCGATGCTAACAATTGGACAGGTACTCGAGGTAAAGATGATGTTTGCGATGGGTCAGCTCTTGGTTGTGGATGAAGATGAGGATGGGAATAGGTTGTTAGTTCTTGTCAGTCACACACAAACGCAATCACTCACACTCCGTTTAACGGCAAAATGTGAATTCGGACTATGGGGAAATTGAGCCGACTGCGGATACTCGTAACATCACAGAGTGTGTTCAGGGAAGGTTGAAAGTGAGTTGAAATGCCATTTCATTTCACGCTTGTCACTGCCTCCTCCGAGAACTTGATTATAGCCATCGTTGCCGAAAATCGTAAACAGCTGTTGGGTACCTGTCGCCGTTACCTCAGCCTCGATTCCGAATCCCAAATATTGGCTATTCACATTAAGTGACAAGGACCCTGAATCGCTGTAGGAGCTTATGTGTTGATTTTTCCCGCCTCATTGTGATGAGAGCTCGATTCTGATGCAGATGTTCGGGAAAACTGTGCCTCTCGGGCTTGATTCGATCTATCCGTACATGACCCTATTATCACCCTTCCGATGCGATGTCGGTGGAGAAAGCGCAGAGATAAGAGGCGTGACGCCCGGCATTCAAAACCAGAATAGATCAAATCGCTTGTTGGTCAACAGCTTATGTATGTTGCAGATGCTGAATGAATTCATCGGCCGTAACGCGCTAGGTGGGCATGCGAGCATTCAAATCGCCCCCAACTGCCAATGTCATGATCTAGATAACCGCTTTTGACGGCGGCGGTGGGTCATACGGATTCATACAACATGCCACCCATGCAAATTACCCCGCATTTTGATGCAGGCACCGACGTGTCGGGACAGCTTGTGTTTTACGACATCCTTCAGAGTAACTGGGTCTCCCAAGGCTGCTGCGGGAGAAGAACAGCTGTTACCTGCACATATTTGCGACAGGACGGGATGTCATGCGCTCATATGGTCTCCTTCGATGGTCTGTTTGTCACACCACTCTACTTCTTCTAATAAGTAGTAGCCTTCTAATTGCCATTGGTCGATACTCCGAATGTTATGGAACATGGATGCAGTAAGATAGGCCTCTTTATTTGTATTGAATAGATTTTTAAGCCAAACGTTTGGTTCGAACTTGCCTATAAGTTCGTTGCCTCTGAAGTTGAGAGGCGAGAACAAGAGGCGATGTCTGTGTGGGCTTACTCCAGTTACCGGCATCTTTGCTTCCTTGCCGTCTATCACTCCAACAGGCTGAGGCGAGGCAACCTCTTTTTTCTGACGAGACGTTGCGAAGCTTATTGCACGCCACAACCAGTTATCCGGCGCTTCACTCATTTCACGGTGGGGTCCGTGCGCGGCTGGAAAGTTCAGAGTCCTGATGACAGTCACCACGGCTGTTCGCTGCCAAAAGAACCCTGGCATCAAATCTACTTTACGGCGCCTGCGCCCTGATGAAGTCTGGTGACATCATCGTATCTCACGTGTCTGAACCTCGGGATCAGCGTATCAATAAAGCAGGTGGGAGCGCCTTGGCGCGCGAGGAACCAGGAGCGCGTCTCGGAAGGTTGCCATTCGGAAGTACCAAGTTTTGCTTTGGCTTCCTCTTTTGGTTTATCCATCACCCCATCTTATCGATGGGTGCTATTTTGGGAATGACCACCTTGATAGTTGAAGTGTTTTGACTGAGGAGGCAAGTTGGACGAGGAGGTGGATGGGAACAAAGGGATGAGGATGGGCCCCAGGTGAGGCGTTAAAGGAGCTTTGTGCTACTTTACATGTTCCCGTACGTTATCGTCGCGATGAGCGTGTGTACACGAATTTGACTATATGATGAAGGGTTGCAAGCAGGATTTGGCGCCGGAAGTTCCAATTGACGCGAGGTTGAAGTGATAACTCAGGCCAGCCTGGCCACCGTTGGTGGAAGATGCGTTACCTCGTTGCGAAGGCGGTTGTTGGACGTAACTTTCCGCTATATCGTTTCCTCTAGTAGGTTTTGTTACAACCTACTTAATACGAACTCTCATCTGAATTCAATTCTAAGTGGAAAAAACCGGTTTGAAATGAAAGGTATGTGAATACTACGGTCGCATCGCGACTCACTTTGTAACGGCGAATCCCGCCGAGATACCCTCCTTCCTTCTAGTATTTCTTGCATCATCTGATAATAAACTGACAACCGTGACCGCCGTGACCCTGCAGGCCGCCCGCAGAGATTAATGAATGGCAATACTTGGCTTGGTTAGCCAGTGCTTCGCGCGTTCCATCATTCTGATCAAATTATCAAGGCTACCCCGCGCTCGTTCTCCGAGTCACGGCTCGACCAACGTAACAGCCATGGCCATATGCACAATGGCACGGAAATAAGAACACACGATGGTGACCTTGAGAGAGTGCACTACAAAGTCAGACCGACCCTTTGGCGATCGAGCGCTTGCAAGTACGTTGGTGTTGGGCCAACGTGATTCTTAAAGTTTTGTAGCGTGGACAGTAGAGCGACCAAAATAAGGTATGCACGAATATATCTTCTTCCCTCCGATGTGCATGGGCTGCATAGAGGCTGGCTTTCACAGCAATCACAGAAAACACTTTTATGATGGCCGAGTCCGTACATCCATATGATTGCCCCGAATTCTTTGTATTGTCTGTTACACGAGCATACGCACAATGGGATCTAAGATAGCAACGCACGCATTATGTATAGTTGCGCCATCTAAAAGGGACTGCCCTGGGGTGTACAAGGAAGGGAACCTTCCGGACATGGCCCTACTAGTACCCTGCCCATCCCTTCGTTCCTTCCAAGGCTCTGAAACCCTTCCAGGACTGCTTTGTGAGTATCGTTTTTAAGGTGAGAGGCGCCTTTCGACCGCACTTGGATCCGTTGTGGAGAAGAGATGTCACGATCAATGCGGTTCTTCAATCCGCCCACGCAGGGGATGGTTGGGCTGAGAGAGAGAGACCTGCCTCGAGGCTTTAATAACTCTCGTGTACAGGAGACTCAAAGCTGGATCGAGTCATGTATACATATAGCACAGATTTAGTGCGTATCTAAAATGTCCGCGTGACCCTACCTTTCTCTTTCGGACGTTTTGGACGACCAGCTGAGCGTTACTGGCTTGTGGCTGGGCTTCATGATTGTACCAGCGCCGAGAGCAAGAGTTAATAGCGAGAATCGGGTACATCTTTAGTGCCTTCTTTGCCTTCCCGTGTACTGATATGAATGAATGAAGGAATGAATGAATGGATGTATGGATGCTTTGAGCTGAACAAGCGTAGTTTCGGGGTGTTGAGCAGTTTATGCTCTGGTAGACTTCCCCAGTTCACGCACAGCATCTGTTGCCGCCGACGAGTGTCAAAAGGAGGTTGTTGAAACGTCCAGGTACCATGAATGTATGTGGTAAGCTTCCGGTGGGTTATGGGCAAAAATGAGAAGCGCTGCTCCCAAGGAGCTGATGGCCCAGAACTTGGAGTGCTTTTCTGATTGGCGAAGGGAGAGCGATCATGCGCTCTGAGATCTCTTTTGTCGAGATGATGTCTGGGCATGACTTGCGACACAACGGTATCAAGTAAGTGAAGGGTTTTGTTTCTACAGAGAAGCCGTCGTGTGCTTTATGGCATTTGTGAAGGGTTGGCGTTTGTTTCGGTTGTTGAATTATCTATCCATGGCGGAGAACCTGGAGACGGTGCTTTGGCTCCTAATGCATCTTGACATTCCGTGTAAATAAACTGGTGATAAGCGGGTTTCTTTCCTCCTGGCGTTGATCCCAGAATAGGGTAATACACGAGGAAGGAAGCGAGAATTTTCAGCGTGATAACCTGACCAATGGTGGCTTAGCGACCTAAGCGTGCAAGGTGTTCCGAAAATTCAGGCCTCGCACGTTGGAGAAGATCTAGACGTCCATTTCAAGTTGGAACGCACCTTCAAGGAGGCGAGGTGGAGACAGGAGTGGAAATTAGTAACATAAAACGCGGCTCCAAGTCTGAGCGCGTCACCAAGTTCTTTTGCAACGTTTCTGTAGCAAGGCAGTTCGTAGCCGAGGAACATTGTTACTGCTCTGGGCTTGTCGTAGATTGTTCGACGGAAGAAGGTCGGTGGTTTGGAGGATTTGACCGCTTGTTGGGCGGTCTCGCATCATTTGGCAAATTGTGGAATGGGTCCTGGCAGACAACACGAGGCAAGATGGGACTATACACTTATTCTGACCGAATTCAGAGAATCTGATCAAGTTTCTGTCGGTTCTCGGGGCGACCAGAGGGGAGTCATATGGTCCTTCAGCGCAAATGCAATCGGAGTTTGGAAATTCCAATAATTAGTTTCTACCTTTTTTCCTTTTCTAATCCCAAATAGGTTTTCTGTTATAACGAGCGTATTCGATCCTTGCTTCCCCGTTCTCCTTTCTTTCTCTCTAGGCTCCTGACGACCTTTTACGAACCTCAATGCCCTCAATTCTGAATCTCAAGTTCAAGGTTTGTCGTATTCAGCCCGCCGACACTTGCTGAAGGCTAACAACGACCAGGGCAACAAGTCGTTCGTCCCCTTCAGCAACCTCAATGACACTGAGGCTTTGACGAAGACTTGGAAGGTACGTCTTTGTTTTACTCGTGTTCTTGTCAAATATTAACCTGTGGATGTCCTTAGGTCTGCACAAAGGTCGCCAGTTTTCTCGAGCAAGGTCAGCGGCTCGAGAACCTGAGCTGGAGGCTTTGGCATCTCCAGAACCTCATGGTTGACACGGACAATGCAAAATCCAAACGCGAGTTCAGGAAATTGTCGAAATGCATGGGGGACAAGCTCGACAAGGAGAAGGGAAGGTAAGCCCCTCTTCAGCGCTAGTTTACCCGAGCCGGGGGAGAACCCTGAACCCTAACGCCGTTTTTTTTTGCTGTGCATCAGGAGTATTGAGGAGCTCGAGGCCCCCGATTTCAAGCGAAACCATTCGGTTGAGCTCATTCGGCAGCGAGCTGCTGAGAAGGAGCGCATTCGAGAGGCGAAGCCGGGCACCATCAAACGCATGCAATTCACGTTCAGCATCGACCCAGTACCGGCGCCAACGACCACCACCGTTCGCAGACCAACAGTCGACTTCAACAGGAAGGCTCGCCCAGCAGTTCGCTCGACGCAAGATGCACAGCAACACACTCAGGTCGATGAACCTATGGGCGACGCCGAGAGCGAAGCCTCTCACAGTGACGGCATGGCTTCTTCCGCGCAGAGCGATCAGGAATCTGCGTCTCTCAAGTTCCCGAGCCTTTTTTCGAACGATTTCGGTCCACATGCTCTTCTCTACCCCACTCCCACATTAACCAACACTATGACCTATGGCGAGGGACACCTCCCTTCCACCTCCACCAATAACGATTCGTTTTCCATTGCCCGCCCTACCATCGAACTCCCTCTCGATGAACTCCTCCACAGCATGGATTCCGACAGCTGGATATCGTCACTCCCAACACGCAGCAACCCTCCGCCCGAGACAACCGCACCAGCAGCTCCACAGGAAGACGTGACAATGGCCCCTCCACATTCACAAGGACCGCCCACTACTACCGTTCCCCTCGTCTCCAACAAGCGCACTGCTGCAATGGCAGAGGCTGTAGAGCCTCAGCCCACCCTTTCAGAAACCACCATCGTTATTCCCGCGCGCCCAATGAAAAAACATACCCGATCCTCGAGTAAATCATTCAGTCAGGCCAATGCCATCGCATCCTCGTCCACTTCCGCCGTTCCTCCGTTGTCACAGGCGGTGAGGGAGGTATTGCCCGAGACCGTTGCACCTTCCAAGGTCAACGAGCTCTTCAGCAACACTCACCCCTCCCCATCAACATCCACTTCGACAGGATCAAGGTCGAGCGGTCGTCCTTCTCTGACGGTGCGCACCCAAGCAACGCCCGTAACGCGTTCGTCTGGCCCCGGTGCGACTGCTACGACTACCGTACCGACCACCACCTTACGTTCGACAGGGAATTCTGCGCCCGGCGGCGTCAAGGCAGAGTGCTCCAATTGCGGTGCCACTCACACTCCTCTCTGGCGACGCGGGCTCAACGACGAGTTGAACTGCAACGCGTGTGGTCTGTACTGCAAGCTGCACAAGCGACCTCGCCCGAAGAGCATGCGAAACAACCACGGGGAAGGTCGAGCACCTGTCCAGCCCCGCCAGGAGACTGTTGACGTCATGGCGCAGTGTTACAACTGCCATACCACGGCGACGCCTCTCTGGAGGAAGGATGACGAGGGAAAGACCGTTTGCAATGCGTAAGTTTTCAATATTTCTCCGACTCGCCGTTGATTCTCATATATTTGCGTAGTTGTGGGCTGTATTACAAGCTACATGGGTCAGCTCGCCCAATATCGATGAAGTCGGACGTGATTCGCAAGAGATCTCGCCATGACGCTCGCCGTGCCAACAGCGTCGAGGAGACGCTGTCGACCAGCCCCGGTGCTAGCAGCCAACGGAACTCGCCTGTGCCTGACAACGGCCAACATCTCGGGGACGTCTCGTCCAACCACCAATATGACTTCAACGAGGAGATGGACTTCCGGCAGTCAAATTCGGAGCTCATGAACGCGCTCGGGCCTCACGACCCCACGACGATGTACAACGCGTTCTCCATGCAGTCCTTCCCTGGCCCATACTCTCACGACTACCTTGGCCAAATCTACCCACCTAGTCACGACTCTCTCCCCTTCTCGCATGTCGAGCCTACACCCGCGGAAAACGACCCGGCTTTGAGCCCGCGAAGCAGCAAGCGCAGGAGGATGAGCACAGACTCTGCGTCTGACCCACCATTGTCTGCTGTTTCGTTCGCATACAGCGACGGCTACTCGCCCAACTCGTCGGGCAGCTCGCACTCGCAGCAGAACGCGATGGAATTTCCCTTCTCCACCAGTCCAACATCTGGCCCCGCGCTTCGGGGGTCTGGGAATACGTTCTGGCACCCACCCATGCTCCCTCAGGGGGACGAGCACTCCCAGCTGTTTCATCCGCCAATGATGGTGCCGCATGCGGCACCTAACCACGTCAACAACCACGCGGGCTCTTCCGATGGAAGTGAGCATTCGGGGTCAGACGAGTCGCCGATGGACTACTTGCAGCCGCCGATGATGAGCGAGGAGGATCAGATGTTCTCGGCGTACATCCATCCACCTATGGCTCTTCCCGAAGACGCGAATGTGACGATGAACAACAGCAACAGCAACAACAACAATAACAACAACAACACCCACAACACGCTGCACTACGACTACGGCCATTCGTACGAGCATGACACCAGCATGCGGGTCTACTAGATCCGTTCTGTTCTTTCACGAAAACTGCACGACGCCGATCACGACTTTTCTTATTTCTTATTCATCTGCAACGCCGCCTCGCATAGAATGCAAGCTCTTTCTGCTTTCTTGTCCGCGTCAAGAACCATCCACCATCGCTTTCTAGCTTTGTTCGCCTCACCTCGCTCGCAACAATCATCATCAACATCGCATTTCTGTTCAACCTTCAACATCGTAACGAAGACTTTTCACTTCATCATTCTTGCATGCAACATCGTCCACTTCATTCGTCTTGCTCAGCATCATCGACTATGTGTTTCGCCCCTCGCATTGGCTCGTTCAACGTTATCATCATCAACAACAACGCATCAACATTCAACTGTGATCAGGATATCCCATTCCTTCGCCTGCGTCCTATATTCTCCTGATCCCCAGCCTCAAACCATTGCATTATATCCCAGTTTTCGCACGACCTTCCTCCCCATTGCCTGATTATTTCGTCTTTATTCTATCATATGCGAAGAGCTTGCGCGTTTCCGAGCTCATGAAATTATTATATAAACTTGACCTTTTTGTACAATACCCCAAACCAAGCATGCGTGCATTATATGCCACGACAAATTCAAAAGCTTTTCTTTCTTGCTATACCTACCACATTGATCATTTAGTCTTGCGCGTTCTCTTCGCGTTCAGCATACATACACCTTTTTGCAGGACTTTTAAAGTCCATACGACGGATCTCTCCCTTGTCCTGTCGTTCGCTTGCTATTTCGTACTACATATGTTTTGGTGTGCATCGTCGTTATTGGATTTTGCACATGTAGCGATTACTTCTCAGTACTATAGCCCCTCCTACTTATTCTTTACAACCCCAAAAAGAATTGAAAACGCTTTCTTCGCTTCGCCGCGACGGTCACCTTTTTGGTTGGCCGCGGGGGTCACCAACCGATGTCGTCTTGGAAAGTAAGTCTCTGTTTGAATCTTATTGGTTTTCTGTTAACGCACTCCTCGGTGCCTCAAGTCCGGGGGGCTACCTGGACCATGACGCCAAGTCGTTTCTGCTGTGTATCCTCTTCGACTGGGAGGGCTCGACTGAGGAAAGTTGAAAAAGTAGAACAATCAGGGGCACCTCTTGCGCTGGGATCCCAGCTACGCTAACCGGCTCAGGTCGGTGATACACCATGGTTTCCGAGTCATCGACATCCCGGCTTGTACTGGTGGCTACTTGTGTTTTTACTTGCAATTTTCACAATCGTGTTCACGGCTATGTCATACTTGGAGCAAAAAATGAAAAACAAGAATGGAAGAATACACCACCCCCGAATGAACAACGCATGTTCCATGCAACGTCGTTTCTGCTCCGGGCTCCTCTGTCACCAAGGCCTGACGTGGCTTTCCAGGGCCTTCTTGTTCTTGCCCATGTAAACGGATACCTGTGCTCAACATACCTCCGGACAACCAGATTAAATCCGTGTTGCTGCGTGCCGCGATTGCGCGATCCTCTAAAGCTGTCATGCTCCGTCCGTCAACGTCGTCGTCGAGCAGAGTACCCTCCTGACCTCGGACGAAGGGGGCCGCACCAAACGTCGATCGCAAAACCACTCTACGACCTCAGCAATCGAATTAACAACACTATCCTAACGCGTTGGTTGGATGTGCACTTGCCATAATACCATACCGCTATCCGGTGAATATTTGAATCGAGACCCTGAACTTAAACCCTCTCTTGTTCCCCCTTGTTGAGGGAACGCTGCCTTCTGTTGGAACAATCGTTTCTGTGGCGAAGCAAACGTGATAAGCCTCGAGGCACGCCTTCTTGGGCTTGGGTTCACCTTCTTCTTCTATCTTCTCACTGGTTCTGCTCTTCAGACCTATCCACTTTGAGATCTGGATAATATGGACTTGTGACAAACGCTTCAGCGAACCGACGTGGGCACTGGGCGGCGGCGGCTCGCGACAATGCTGCGTTCGGCATCCTGGTCCGACTTTTGGACCATTTTTGCACGGTTTATTTGCGCGGAATTATCATTAATTGTTGGATTTAATCTGAATTGGACCTGGGCGGGTGGGGCGGAGCATTGAATATTCCTGGGCTGACGCAATTACGCCGTTTTTCTGGGGTAGGGTTATGGGTTTTGCGGATGTGTTATTTACGCACCCCATGCAGACGGTCCGGGTACCCATCATCGTACCTCCTGTGCAGTTAGAACTTCTGTGAAGTGGTTCGATATAGCTCACTCGATTCCTCCCTTTTATGGCGACGACCAATCCCTAAAAATGTACGCCTGGGTTTGAGGAGATGTGTCTTTTAATTTGGAGAGAAAATAGGTGATTCTGAGCGTTTCAGCCGTCGCGCCAGACGTACAGTACTGGGCTCAGGGAAATGAAGCGACCCATTCCCCAAGGATCCGCGAAACATAGCTTCCGTTTGTTTCCAAATGGTTGATATTAAACAGTGTGACTGTGGTCTAGAGTCCAGCCCAGTACGCGGCCTGCTGGTCACCAGTCCGTAGGCCAAGCGAAACTACTCCTTGAAAATGTTCGGGTCGGCCAGTCGGAAAACCATCCGTCCTCCGATGTTGTCTAAATTCGCAAAACATTGCAACATTCGAACATGAGAAGCGCGAAAGAGTCTGTACGGCAAGTAGCGGAGGTAAAGGTTCGGGCACGTTTCCTCGAGACGTGGATCACCCGAATTAATTCCTAAATGAAATTAAGATGGGAGCCTAAAGGGAAAGTAGGATGCGGATCCATGGCTGGGAAGAGTATGCCATATTTATCGAAGGAGGTGGAGGTTGATTGAGGAACGTTCGAATGGTTTCGACATTCGTCAAGGTGCAGCAACCTGAAAGGGGTAGAAGGATTTTGGAAGACCAGCCTCATTGCACAAAGAATGCCACTGCCTGGACTTCGAAGACGTCTCGCTGTGGACACTCGGAGAGTTCATTGGGTAGTTCATGAATGGAAGAAGGCTTGATTGGTGTTGAGTATCGATCACAACTGTTCACGCAGGGTAGGCAAAGAGACTTCGAGATAGGCGTCGGTGTTGTGGACCACATGGGGTTCGCAATAAGCCGCCATCGTCGATCGATGATTTCTCCGAGGCAAATTAAAAGGCATGGATCCAGGTGAGTGGGGAACATTATCCGAACAACATCAATCGGCGGGGAACACACACGAAAAAGAACCAGTTTTTTAGGTTGCCCTGAAAACATATCCTCAAGATAGGCCATATCATAGGTGGAAGTTTCCGACGAAGAAGTGGTCACAGTGGGCAGTTTCTAAGAGAGGGAGAGAATGCGTCAGTTGGACTAGATAAGACACATGTTGCTTCCTGAGGACGCGCAGAAGTCGCCGAGCACAAAGAAGTCGATCAGGCGCTGGACGTCGGTGTCGATCGTTGTGATGGATGTAAGCGACTGCGACGTTCATACCAGCGATCGGTATGCCACTTCTTTCATGTCAGGGTTGACAATGGGCTGATCGTTAGGAACGCCGGATATTCGATGCGGGTGAGAGTGCTGGCTGATGCTATCGCCTATCTCTTTCCAGGCCGATCTGCCTGGGTGTTTCGTCGTCGGGACTCGAGGTTAACTTCACGCGTTGTTGCGACTTAAAACTTGTATATTTATTAATGCAGGATCGTACGTTTTTCAGACGGTTTTGTGTAATTTACTGATTTTGGCGGCGTATTCGTGAGCTCGAGCCACAATAATAGAGGTTAATGTTGACGTACCCTATCACTCAACCATGAACAAGCACCAGGACCATTCGAGCTCCCATGTACGAATGTCAGGAATCAGGATTGCCTACCAGCAAGAGAAATTGACAGCATTTAAATTTCAGGTGATGGAGAGAGAGCACCGGCCTCAGTAATAGGATACTGAAAATCAATGTTTCCTCTAATGAATCGGCCCTGCTTTGTGGACTGATATCGCAGACATTCTAGAAGACAAGCGTGAATGGACATCGAATGATGAACGTAAACACCGACCGCTATTGGCTCTCCCCATTTCAAGGCCAGAAAAGTGGCTGTTTTACGGGAAGATACGTCTCGGTGTCAGTCCTATGCATGGAGGTCTATCGTGATGTGATCCACACTCTCTGGCAGCGATGACAACTCGTAGGATCGTCACACTGGCCCGGGGGAAGGTAGCCATGTACCAGCAGGGGGTCAACATTTGAAGGCGCCGACGTTCCGGAAGATAGTCAGATGGCCGCACTTCCAGCTTGTTCCAGTCACCACAATCCCATGAGAGCTCAGTAGCAATAATAGACAGCCACGCCCCAGCGATTGTGATCGATCATTGGGGTATGCTCGTGAGCTATTTCGGTCGACAAGATGGGCTTCGTGGATCTGTACGGAGAACCAACTCCGAGGGAGAAGTTCCAAGAGCAAGAGCGTTGCTGTGTCGGACTGATCAGAGCATATCGACAGCTGAATGTCCCGGTGACACAGAGCAACTGGTCATCGAGAATCAAGTATAGGCGAACTGCCGGAAGGACTTCCGCTCCAGGCTCGCAACAGAAGGCCATGTTGCGCCGGGTGTACGCCCTCCATGCTGTCCTAATCGCCACGCAGAGATTCTCAAGGATAGAAGGAGATTGGGTTCGAAGTGAGGGAATAGATGATTACTTGCGCCCCGTGATTGTCAAGTAGTAAGATGATGGTCGACCAGAGTGATTAATGCCGGGTTAGAGTGTGCGAGCGTACAATCAGTATTGTAAACGTCAATGAAAATTGTTTCTTGAAGCAGTTTCCTGGATCGCATGACTTGAATACGACGACTGAAAATTCGTTTGATAGATATAAATTACTCGCCTAAGACGTAAAGTTTGACAAGTTATTGCGATAAAGCCAGCAATATCAATTCTAGGCCGGTTTCCTCCGTTCGAGTCCGTATATGTTTGTGGGAGATGACTATAATCTAGATGACCACGAAACCAGACGCTGGTTGTCAAGAAGATGGCTGAAATTCCAGATTTGTCGCCAAGTTTGTCCTTGTCGAACCCAAGGAGTTTCGATATCTTTTGAAGGTGAAACACTAAACAAGTGGGTCGGATGAGAAACACCGTGACCGAAAATGTTGTTGTTAGGTTGGTTGTGGTGAGAGTCAAGAACCTGTCACTTGGCACAATCCCGATCGTTCGCTGGAATAAACGATGATCGCCGCCGTCAGTGTGGCGTAGCGATATCGATGGCCGCCGGGGTGCTCATCCGGTCCCATCAGAGCCTTTCGGCCAGTGAGGGTTTGTTTAACAGTGTACAAAATGAACAGTGTACAAAATGCTCAGCCATACTCAGTTCTTCCTCGGTTATGAGCCCAGTTTTTCCGGGGCTCTCACGAAGGCACTGCTGCCTGAGTCGGAACCGATGAGGGTGCGTCGTAGCCAAATCACAATTTTTGTGTACTTCACCGGGCATCGGGGTCAACCATGCACACAGGCCTTGGTCGAAAAATGATAAGTCGGCAATTGTAGCAAACACAAATGAAGTAAAATCACCCCCAATTCGCAGTCGAACGTCCACTTTCCACTCCTTGGATCATGCAACGCACATAATTGTCCACATGACGGGAAACCGGCTGAGAAATACACAAATGCTTTGAACCTTCCTGGTTGGGCACCCTCCGATATTGAAGTTGATTCCTCATCATTGAGTTGTCTGAGGGTTTCGGTTTCTCCTTCCAAAGTCGCATTTACAATTGTGACCTTCACGTTTCATGTCTCCGTGATCAATCGCTGGCATCGAATTTCGGACATGCCCAATGTGAGCTACTACCCCCCTGGACGGCGCCCGTCGTCTCGAAAGCCTCAAAGTCTCACCCAATGCCTTTCAACGACGGTCAAGAACAAATTAGCCTGCACTCTCCAAAAACAGCTTGCACTGCAGCCAGCCATAGCCAGCCGCAGCCGCAGCTGGTTTCATGTTCGCGCCATCACACAGATGGTATCATTACTCCTGCTGATCCGGAACCCTCGCCTCTGCCACTGTGCTGTTCCCAATGAGCTTTCCTGTTTGCTCTATCTCCTAGAACTGCGGGTCCAATTCTGTTGACGCTGAACGAGAACCAATTTGAGCAAGTGAAACGGCGCCATTTAGGTCGGGGATTTCTCATCTTTTGAATTTGTGCCCGAATCGTGACGTTAACCGTTAGCGCTCAACAATCATTAGGGCATTGAGAACATACTACACATGCGTGCGTCCTCCTGATCCACTAGCAATATGAAAATTACATCCAGCCCGCATAGCCAAACATGAAGTTTCAGGGACTTTGTGTATGCGCTCTTGACTACTACACCCGCCCATTGCAGCATCAGCGAGTCAAAGTATAAGGTACCCATGGCCCCAAACGCTTATCATCACGGCAAATTCTACTCCCCATTCGAGTTTAGTCCTGCCTAGTCGTGTTCAAGAGTTTCCACAGCAGCCGAAGAATCAAATGCTAGTGGGGATCATCGCGAAACACATATCACTCAGAAATCAGTGCGAGATAGGCAGTCCTTCGTTACCAAATGATTCTCTAACACTTGAGCTCCCAAGTGCGCATCAAGAACTCATGGGACCTGGGTGCGATTTGCATTCCGTGCGTATCTTCACGTGGCGTCGTCAAAATCAAAGTCCCGCTTATCTGTTTCCACACAACCTTAATTTGAGTTCGCGCTCCAAACCCTCCGTGGCGCGAAATCATACCGGATCACAGGCCGCAACGAGTTGAAGCGACCTCCCGCAATCCCGACGCCCGATGAATGTTAACATTCAATGTTTAGCGCTCGAGTTTGAACTCCGTGGCATCATCGAGGGCAATGGACCCAGGTTTCACCACCCCCAGCGCAATCGGACGACCGGAGGGAAGCACTGCACTAAAGTGACTCAACAAGAGTTTCATAAATTCAAAACGTCATTCAATCCGCTAAGCCAAGTAGTATTCATAGCACCCTCCTTGGATAAGCGTCTGATTCTCGAGCCGATAACCGTCTGATACCCATCACGTCGGCAACCCTCGACTAGATTCAATGATTTCTTTGAAAATTGTCTAGTGGAGACAGTACATCATTATATCCCTTCAAGACATAAAGGTCAGGCAAATATCAATAATTAGTTGAAACACGATCTTCGAAATAGTACGTATCAATTATCCACGCGGAGGACTTTAAGAGGGTGCGGGCATGTACAACGGCATACTAGTCTCGCACATAATCAGCACATGCGATTGCAGCTACATTTGCCGGTTACATCAGAGTACCGGACTTGACTACCCCCTGGACCCTGGTAGTACAACCTTGAAGCGTCTCGATCTGCGCAGGGACTCTGAAATTAGCCGATACCTTCAGCGTTCGCGAGGTGGAGTGTCTATCCGTCCAGAATAAGTCCGTCTGGAACGAAGAGCTTCTAGCACCTGGGTATGAGTGGCCGATGAGCTCCAAGAGGAATAGGTCGAAGCCATAGACGTCGTTCTTGAGGGAATAGAGGCCCGGTCCTTCCGAGTAGCCGCCCCCAGGCAAGAGTTTGGATCGGGATTTCGACTCGATGACGGCCCTTGAGTCGAACGGGATAAATTGCCCCTGCCATTCTCCAGGTACTGATTTGAGATGTTAGTTCTCAGCATCGCCGGGCTTGGTCGATCCAGGGAGTCAGAGCGGGGTGGAGGATTCAACCCAAGTCCAGAACCAGCCCTCTCCCGCTTCTCGCCTGGCATTTCCACAATAGACGAACGATGTAACTTGACAACACCCGCCCCGTCAGATGTTTCCTCCAGAGTCCACGACAGGTCGGAAGTTTCAGACTTCGAAGGGTTGCTGCCGGTCAGTTCAGCAGTGTCAGCACCAGGAAGAATGCCGTCTAACCGAGTCCGAGTCGGTTCGAACACAGCGCCAATAGGTGAAACCACGGAATTCCGACGGAACTGTGGCTGGTGTTGTGCGTATTGCTGTCGTCTCGATGGCAGCGGACCAGAGGAAGAAGCTGTCTTGGTGGTAATAGCGTCAGACGCACCGAAAGCAGGAATATTTGCGGCCACTGCATTGAATGCATTAACCAAGTTTGACGTCAAGGACCCAGTCCAACCCTCGTGGTGCTCCTCCCCGTCCAAATCAAGGTTTTGTGCCTTGGAGCTGACGACAGACGTAGTGGCATTATTTTGGTCCGCTGGCCTATCTAGCCGTCGCAAGCGCTCCGCCATAGACCGAGGAGATGAGGAAGGTACGTTCGACCTCCATGGGACAGCCAACCCATCATCTCCTTTAGCGTTTAAGTTTAAATATCGCGGAATGTCGACTTCAGTTCTGGGCGTTCCTAGAGAAACTTCAGCGCCTCTGAGCCGATCAAGACCAAGTGTCCCAGCCGTCAGATTTTCATTGATTAAATGGGATGGAAGGTGTCGAATCGTTGGTACGCGGACATGAGCATAACGGTCGGTGTTTGGCTGGTGTTCTTTTCGATGCATCCCGACCCCATCGGAACTCAGCGAGCTATTTGGGTGTCCATGTCCGTCAACGTATTCAGGGACGTGCTGGTATTCGCTGCTGTGTTTAGGCTCCCCAACATCACGGTCGCCTTCCATTCCCCAAAGTTCTGTAGAGCGTAAATGGTTGGTGGAAGTATGAGGGCCTAATAATGTCGTCTCATAACCCGCGCCCCAATCGGCCTTGAAAGCGTCCAAATCGTCGTCTCCTTTCGACCATGGGAGTTGCGGTGTCTGACGTCTTTTAGTGCGTCTCAGACGTATAATCCACGAGAGGAAGGCAGACAGGATCGCAATACCAGCCACGCTCCCCAATGCGATCCCAATATACAATGGAGCTCGTTGAGTCGAAAGGTTGGATTGGGTGGCGGAAGTAGGAAGGCCCAGCCCACTGGTGGCGGGCGCGGATGGCCGAGTTGGACTCGAAATCCGCGTAGAATAGTCTGTAATCTCGGATCCTGACGAGGTTTCCTGTATGATAGACTCTACCCTAGAAGAGAGGGGGATTGCAGGTGCCGAAAATCCTGAAGACGTGATTGACTCGATCGGGCTAGTAGCTGACCATATAGACGCTGCGTTGGTGCTTGGATTCGACGTTGGATCTGTTGTCCTGACAGTGGAAGATTAGCTAGACAGAATGATTGTGTCAAAAGCATAACAAGGGACTGACAACAGCGTCACTGTGCTGGAGTGTTCATCTTTCGAGTCGGTAACCGCAGGTGCTGGTAGGTTTTCTGTTTGCCCCAGTGTAGAAAACACTCCATTTGGGTAAGCGACGACTGTCACTGTGACAATTGCCAGGTTGTGTTTGTCCTGAGCGACTGCATCGAAAATCTTTGATTATTCAAGCACTGCGAGTTGAACAGTTGATTGAGAGTACCTGTGGGGTTCGAGCCATCTTCATCAAAAAAAGATTGAATCCGAAGTCCATGGCGCAGCATCTATTGACGAGCTCCTGGCTTAGTAGGTCCTATCTGACACGATTGTAGATGCCGACTGAAATCGTTGACGCCCCAGTTTCTCCTATGATTGTTTTGTCATGGTCCGAGGTGGTCAAACCAAGCCGTCCGAATCAAAATCGAAGTTAATAATCACAGGCCAGATATTGAAATGGATGGAAGCGTAGACGATCTGAGCGTTTGTGAAGGTAGTCTTCCTTGCCGCCTCTCCCAGACAACGATGCGTAGTCCCATTACCTCGCATTGCCGTTAGTTTTATCTGGCACGTCGACGTCATGCGGACATCCGAGTTGAATTGCAGTTGCTGACCATTAGGAAGCTGTTGACCTTTGAAAAGATGCAATGACAAACATCTTAATTGAGCTCACTGCCGCACCGCCATACCGCGTGTCCAGATGGACAACTAGTACCAGTGCGTCTGGACACCCGCTTGTAGCTCCAAGGGTTCATTCAACTATTCAAAATTTACTGCTATAGGATAGCCATCGAACACGAGGCTGAATCCTACATATGATAGACTCGGAGAGATAGAGCGGGAGAAAGGAATGCGATTCGGACTTCCGATGTCCAGATTTTGGCCGGATCTATTTGTTAATATGTCTATATACCATCAAGCTTTACTTTGCTTTTTAATTTTTAAACAATAAGACCATTGCGATGCTATTTCGCAAACAAACGACTCAGAATAGTCGTCGGTTGAATCCACAGTAAGCAAGGTGATAGGAACATCAACTGTATAGTAATACCTCAATTGAAGGTGAGTAAGCGGGGCGCCATTACGCAGCAGAGCAGACATAGATAGTGCTATCCCGTCCGAGGCCTCTGACTGCGTTCGCTACTGGATGGAGATTGCCAGGGGAACATCTGACCAGTCTCGAAGCTTATAGATGAATGACGTCAAAGTCAAGCACTCAGATCAACGGTAAGATTTGGGCAAGAGAGAGATGTATGTTGTTGTGTGTCCTGCCATAAGGGCGGCCCAATGGGCCGTTTGTGGCTGGGTGGGTAACCATCTAAGGGTATACACAAAAACATGTAGGCCATACCGTTGTCATGCAAGGACAGCCAAAGTACAGGGAATAGACATAAATTCTGGTTTTTGTCCATCTGGACTTACTGAAACGAAAATGGACGGTGCGGACGCTCAGGATGAGGATACCTGGGTTCTCTAGTTCATAGACGCCGGTGGTGTTCATGGTCCGCGATTGGTACTCATAAAAAGGAAAATATAAGGGAAAGGTCGGGGGAATAGACGCCTTGGCACCGACCAAGACTTCTAAATGACTAGATGAAAGTATCCGATGTCGATAGACCTTGTGACAGTGTGTCTTCACCCGCAAGTGCTGTTGAAATGTCCGCGACATGCTCGCGCAAGGCAAGGAAAAACAAGAGATTTGTCACGTGGGAGTTATGTCAGCGCCCAACTGGATCGGAGCGCGACGCTGGCATCCCTTGAACCTGTTCGTCAGGAATCAAGAACTCCAGATTTGAATGATATTCAGGTCTTGAGGCTGTGGTTTCTAGCGCAAGCCATTTGCACCATCACCATCTTCTGGGGCTGTAACTGGCTGTAAGCGTTTCAAAAGTATTGGCCTTTCCGGTTATCCTCTTCCAGCTTATCCCCTTGAAATCACTGATATACTTGTTCAGCCGAAGGTCAAGCGAAAATAATTCAAGACGTCCGTTTGATGCTAGTAAGATTCGAAGATTTGATGGGTTCAGCGGTAACTGTCACTAAATTACTGAGGTCATGACTCAGATTTCAAACGAAGGTATATCTATTCTTGCCATGAATCTCGGATCGAGTCACGATGGGTCCGCATATCATTAATGATGATCCACGGGGGCACTCAGTCCATGGCCTTGTTTCACCGGTTTTGCAGAGGCTATTCACAGCCAGAATCGACAAGTGCGCAAAAGTTGGGATCTACCTATTATTTCCGAATCTGACTCGGATACGGTACGAATCTCTCGAGCATATAAAGGAAATGGTGTGTTGTACCTCATCTACTCGTTCTCCCTACTCACCTCATCCTATCTAACATGGTCAGGTCACATCTCGACGTCTTCCAAGAAAGCACGTCGCGCTACCACAGCGCGCCACTCTTCAGACTTCCCCACATCTCACCCTCAACAGGGAAAGTAGACTCCTGGGGCACCATTTCCTACCAGGAATTCCGACACGACGTCGAGCTCTACGCTCGTCACTGGATGTGCACCCTCGGCCATGACGGTGTTCAACAGGGTTCAGTAGTTGGGCTATGGTGTGTAAACTGCATCTTCTATTCTGTGTATTGCATTCCTGATCGGTGTTGTAGGCTGAGCGGCATCACATACATTGACTGTCTGCACGTATACGGCATCTCAAGAGCCGGCTACATTCCTCAACTGTTCAGCTTGAGGTTACCAAATCCAGTGGTCGTCATGGAATTGCTTCGACGCGCCAACGCAAAGGCACTCATCCACGATTCCTGCTTCACCTCGGTCCTTCAAGACTGCGACATCCCCAGGCATTGTGCTTTGACGACAGCCGACATCCCAGACGTCAACGAAACCCTCCATGAGATTACCCCAGTCCAAAACGAAGACGATATAGCCTTCATCTTCCACACCAGTGGATCGACTTCTGGAAGCCCCAAGCTCGTTCCTTGCAGCTACAAATGGTTCAATAGCGTCGTCGAAAAGTCACATCATATCTCAAAACCTCGGAATGCCGACCGCCAAGACGTGACCGTGTTTATGTACGTATACGCTCGCTTGCATATTCCTTTTGGTTAGTCTAAACTCTCTCTTACAGCGGAAGCATGAGCCACATCGCCCAGACCTTCAGTGCGTAATAATTTCCTTTTGATTGCCGCATCAAAGTTACTGACCTCAATCTCAGTGTTCCTTGGAACTCTCCAACATGGCTCTTGTGTTATTCAACCTACGAAACTTGACTACTCCTCCGAGGAATTGATCGACATGATCACAAGATGTGGTCTCAACCGCCTCAACGCATTTGGTTCCTGGCTTGGAATGCACCTCAGAAACGCACGGCAAGACCCCAAGCTCCTCAACCTGCTCGTCAACTTGGACGATGTTATCTACAGTGGCCTCGCCCTTCCCCGCGACGAAGAACAATTGGCGTACAAAAACGGCATCAAATTAAGGGTTAGTCCAATTCTAGCCCCCCATCCTTTTCCACAAGGCGCTAAACTTTCCTTCTTGCAGAACTTGTTCGGTAGCACCGAGATTGGGGGCATGCTCCTTTCAGGAGGTCACGGGAAGAATGATGCACTGCTCCGTCCCCTCCCTGGAACATCGTACAAATTTGTCCCCATCTCCACCAACACCGAGGGGGTCCATCAATCGACTGGTGCCCTCTACGAACTCGTCATCCTCTCAGACTCCCCAGATTGCCCGCACGAGTCGCTACGTGGTCCAGATGGGCATCTCCGCACCGGAGATCTTTTCCAGGAGGTCTCACCAGGATGGTACGTCTCCCGTGGCCGCGATGATGACTGGATCAAATCAGAAACCAGTCTCCGCTGCGACACCAAGGCGATCGAGGATAACGCAAGAGCAGTGTGCGGAAACCTTATTGCTGAGTGCGTCGTCGTTGGATCAGGACGTCCGTCTCCTGTCATGTTCATCGAGCCGGCTGTCGAGATGGATCACGATAAACTCAAGAAAGAGATCATTAGGAAGACTCGCCAGTTCCATAGCAGACGTTACATGCACGAGCGCATTACCTCCCCCGACATGCTCGTCATCGTTACCCCAAAAACCCTTCCCAGAACGGCAACCAAAGGAAACATCCGCCGGAAGGCTGTCGAAGAAGCATTCACGTCGGAGCTCGACCGCATATTCACCCGTTCTCGATGAACTCAACCCTCAACCCTCTCTTGGTTTATCATTATATCTCTTAATTTATTCTATCTAACACAACCTAGAAGATTCTCTCACATCCTATATTTCCACTAATCGTAGCTTCTAACCCATGGACACTTGTGGCCTTAATCTAGACCCAGCATTAAACTGTTCCACTGCATTTGTTTCACCTCTCATCACACACTTCATGTAGCATATTATTATTTCGTACATTTATCTTGTATACCGCCTGTAGCATTCCTTGGAACAAAGTTTTAGACTGCTGCGCAGAGAATAGATTTTTTGATCCACATCACAATATAGCCCGAGTTCGCCTGACCCCAGCGACTCATTACGCATTTGCGTCAAAGGGATCTGTCCCCGGTGAGGGATGTGTGGATGTGTCGCATTGCAAAACTACAAACTAGAAGACCGGGTGTTGACTATTGGGATCAAGATTAACTGGAAACGCGACAGGGACGCGAAGAACCAGGGGTCCAACCAACCCATCCATCGAACATCCAACGACTTGGAATCAGTGCGCAGTACGCAGTTCGCCGTCGTCGTCTGGTCGTCATCACAGGTTTTGATGATGAACAGATTCTTCTTGCATCTGAAATATGAAACAGCGAATCTCAAACTATTGAACGCGGTCTGATAGCCAAGCCGTGAGAAACGTACCCAAGGTTCGTCCTTGCCCGTCGCGTATTTCGCTGGAGGACGTCTCCAACAAGCCGCTCTATCCACCTCGATGCCATCCTTCAGAGGAAATACGACACCTACTTCGTAATTAGTTATCTGTAGTGATATGTAATCCCAGTTAATAATCTTCCGAGTCATTCGCTCACTAATCCGCAGCAGAAAAGGTGCGTACGTTCAATATGGGATTGAATGAAGAACCGGAGAGGTTCCCCCACGCTGACGGCGTGAAATTGTGGGAACCAAGGTATGCCCAGCCGACTGCCGGCTCGACGATTTGAATTTCGTCATCCGAGTCATCTTCCGTTTCACTGTCTTCAGGAACTCGGTTGCTTTGCTTTGATGAATGCGGGTTGTCACGCAACACTGCTATGATCATCTATAGTTACCAAAACCAAGCAGGAGGTGTGTCAGTGTTCCCAGCGCCCCATGGCATGGCTGAGCTTCGCACGCAGTAAGCGGATGCGCGGAAGGCGCACCTTTGAATGCATCAGCACAGGACCACCTTTACTCCTGGAATCATAGAAGTTTTCACGAGGAAAAGTCTTCGCGCTCCACTGCTTTCGCCTGCAAAAGATAGTACCGCCACCCTGTAAATTTTCAATAAAGAAACGACAAGGATAAGGACGCGCGTCCATCAGACTCGAGCTAGAAGAAAGGGTAGTCTCGACCCCACCTGTTCTCCGAGCGCGGAATCTTGAACGGCTTTCTTTGTTGGAAAAACGATTTTAATGGGTGGATACGGAAGCTTCTCGCGTCGTTTCTTTGCATCGTCCAGCCAGTCCTCGGCTGATTCTCCACGTGCTGACCAATGGAACTCATTTAGCCACTGAGTGGTGAAGTTCCCCAGGCTCGACCCCTATGTGACCACACAACCTTTAGTATCACCCCTCGGGTCATGTCAAATACCACCCAAATCTTACCTGGCACTCAAGGACCAATGTTTTTGCTTTGAGCCCCTTGCCTGTTCGCAAGCTCATCTTACGGACAGCCGCCATAAGCCGAGGATGCCCACTCCTATACGAAATGCGAAGGTCGTTCTTTGAGCAGCGCGAAGACACTACGAGGCAACAATGCCTACTTTATCACACTTGGCCATCCTTCGTGTCTGCCAGCAATAGAAGGTACCAGGTGCACTTTAACGTTGCTCCAGTCCCATCGCTGTCGCAACTCTTCGATTGATTTGATAGGCAAGTTGGGGTGCTAGGGTACCATGAGAAAAGGTCGACCGGTGACAGGTGAACAGCTTACATTATCGCTGATCATGGCCGTTAAGGCAGGGGCGACGTTGACGGCAATGAGCATATATTGAAGCGTTGCAGGGAAGTCGTCGGCTTTGGGGTCCTTCTGAGCAGGCACCGAGCGCAATGGTACATCTTGTAGCCAAACAGACTAGAGGAGTGCGGCGTATGTATCAGTGTCAACATGCTCAAAGGCTTTCATTGTATTACGTTTTCCATGTCGCGCCAATCATACGCGATCAGGTTCGCTGTCGAGACCACCACTCGAAGTCGCCCGGATTTGTAGAAAAGCTGATGAAAGGGAAGTAAGCGTCTATGATGCTTCGAGCAGAAAAGGACATACGAGCATAAACTGAAGGCAGGTCGTATTAGTGAGCTTGTCCGATCGAAAGCAGAATGCAGGGAAGACTCACCTTCATATGTTGGCAGCCAAATCCGCCACGCAAATGTGGCGTGGTTCTAATCCAATGAGGGAGGACGTTCTTTATGCTCGGAGGCCCACCATTATCAGGCTGCGCCACTATGATAACAGGTACTGAGGGGTTGAAGAATTGATAAATCCAGGGTAAATCCAGGGAATATGAGGATATGATGGCGAACGCCAGCTCTTCCTTCTAATGGGCCAGTCAGTAAAGATTGTGATACACCTTGTCATACAACAATAAGCGTTACCTCGCCCAATACTTGGGTTAAACGGAAGGTGGGTCTACCATCTGCGCGAGGATCAGCATATCGAGTGGCGGTTTGCCGGAACTCCCCTTGCCAGAAAATCTGATCTTCTGGTTTGGACTCGGAGCTACCAGAGGTTCGAGGAGGAGATTGTTTGAGCCCTGATGATGATGCGAGGTTGGGACGTTTAGCAGGCCTCTCGTCCTCGCTGCTGCTATCATCTGGACTACTGCGTCGGGTACCAGATCCTGCTGAGCTTGGGTTCTGCTGTTGGTATTTCTTCTGTCTCTCTAGTCGCTCCCTCTCAAGCTTCGCCCTGTCCATCAACCATACAGGGCGCTTTAGTGTCTCAGAGTGTTCCTCGGGGACGTCATGAACAGCAGGGGCCTGATTTTGTGATTCCTCAAGTGCTAATTGAAGGTGTCTTTGGAAATCTGTCTCTTCGTCGTCTTCGTCGTCGGTTATCAGGTCAATCACCTCTCTGGTTTGTTGCTTCTGGTCCTCAAGACTGAGAGCAATTGCTCTGAGAGATATCTTAATAAAGTAAAAACTTCAGATAAAGATTCAGTCCGAGCTAACCTGGCCAGATCCTCGTTGTCCGACATTAATAACGAAAGTTTTACGCCTGAAGGAATCTTGAGGCGCTGTCAGGGTAGCCCGGCTGGCCTATATTGAGTATCGCGGAGGCGTGAAGACAGAGATATCGAGAATGCGGTTTAAATTGAAGGGCTCATTATGAACTTTGCGAGTCTGCCACCAACCGCCGTGCTACTAGTGTGACTGTTTGACAGTCAGTGGTCCACGTTATGTCACGGCCACGTGCATTCGTGACACGGACCATGTCGTCACTGCCACTCAGACGAGTCGTGTCCCGTCGAGTCCTTGGAGCTTGAATATTGAATATTGAATATTGAAGTGGCAAGAGTATCTGCTTCAAGCTGGACAATGGACAACATATGTCTACTGAAGATCCTGATGCGTCCTCTTTCGCGTAGAAATCAGTCCGATTTCGTGCCCTGACTCCTCTCAATTGAAACACTAAATATCAGACACACACACACAGAAAAACTATTTGTTTTCATTAGGCTGGGAACGAAGAAACTTCCTCCGGCAATACATACCATGTATTCCGAGTCAACCCAACCAGTCGGTAACTCCTCTTGCGATGAAAGCATCTAATCCTTCGCTCACAGGTATATCTCCGCCAACAAAATCAATCGCCAGCTTATTGGCATCTTGCCTGTCCAACAAGAGAAACAGGGCTAGGGAAACATCATCTCTCTATAGAATACCATGTGAATTGGACAAGAATCTCCTCGATCATGCAAATATGAGAGCTCACTGAAACAACCGGACTGAGGTGCGTCCTACCAATAGATGCTTTTCCAGTCCCAGGTGCATCTGATAGTCCTCCAGGTCGTAGAATGGACCAGCTGAACGCATCACGCTTGATGAGATTCTTATCCGCCTCGTATTTCCAGTGCATGTACGACGCAATCACTTTCCGGATCCTCTCAGACATCTGTCTGTCGGATTCATCCTAAAAATTAAGACAAGGTGCATCAATGTATGTTAGTGTCAGAAGCATTTCTACAGTCAAAAATTAATAAAAAAAGGCTCGGGAACACTCACATAGTGTTCTGGGATCTTATCTGGGTTTCTAATGTCCACAGCAGATACCAAGATCAAGTGCGGATTCTTTTTGCCTCCCTCTCGTTCGACACCTTCAATGCTATCATAGATCTTGACTGCACCTTCAAAATCAACCTTCTTTGTACGGTCCTCGCCCCCTTTTCCTCCAGCACCAGCAGTAAAGTACACAACATCTGCTGCCTTCTCGATGAATAGACTCGTGAACCTGTCAGCTAGCGCGTCCTCCAATGACAGGACGTGAGGTGTGGCACCGGCCTCCTTGATTTCTTCCTCTTGTTCAGTGGTTCTAATCACTGAAGTGACCTTGTGTCCCGCATTGGTAAGGAGACGAGTCAGCTTCAATGCGACCTAGCAAAGCAAACTTGGTTTAACCGAGCATCCCCGTTTAGTTATGCGAGAAACACAACCTTTCCATGTCCGCCAATAATAACTACGTTCTTCGACATCTTTTATCGTATCCTTAAGGTTTATGGCGGGGTGGAGATTAGAGTAGTGGTGATATAGACGAAAGACGTGTTTTCCACCCTGGGTTATCATCGTCATCATAGATTTGCTCTCAGGCTGGCAGGCTGGGAACTGGGTCCGTCACGTCATTAATAACTCGATCGCGAATATCATAGGAGATAACTTGAAATTCCCCGCTGCTTTTATCATGTTCAAACCTTCAAAACGCTATGCACAGGTTTGCGTTGGACCATTCAACAGGATATCGATCTTCAACCGCATTCCATCCCTCATTTCGAGTTCATCTACTCAATCGCTTGTTCCCCCGTATCTGCTGTCCGTGTGAAGTATGATTAATATATGACTGGATGGGTTCGATTCGCTTGCCTCATGTCACCTGGTCCTTCCATATTTTCATCGCAAAACATTTTTGGAATACTCAACTCTTGACCCGGTGATCATATATCATGCGGTGACTCCCAGATTTCCTACGTGCACCTAAAGAGCTCAATTCATTCGTTCTAGACCCTCAGAAGTTCTTCTATGATGAATTGCTGTGCGCGATATTGTAGGCGACAGTTCACTCGTGAGAAGGACTAAACAGTGCGGCAATCATTGCCAGATAGAAGTTATATTTGACGCGTACAGCCTGCTGACACTTGTTCCTGTCAGCCAAAGGTGCCACAGTGTCTTCATCACTATCAACAACTGCGCACGGGTAGGCTTGACTTTGGATTTAATTAACTCTGATACACAGCAGCACGGAGCCGGGAGTGAATGTATTCTTCCATATAGCTCGCTGGTGGCAGATTGTAGATCTTGCATATCATCGCCTCATGGGAAGTTCCATATCTCCCAGTTAATATGGAACCGCTCACGTACTAACAGAGCATCCAGGCGTATACAGCTTGTCGTTTTATTGAGTCAACATTATCTCGGTGTCGATGGGTCGTACCCTGGTCCATGCACAGGTATGCAGAAATTGGCACATCCAGGGCAAATCTATTCAGGGTTCCAGACCGGGTCAAACCTCCCGAGTGAGTGGCATTCCAGTGTGAAGCCGAGACACCGTGAGAGGTCTGCAGTAAACAGTGTTACAGAGCCGCCACAAGGCATTGTATCATAATCCTAGCAGTATAGTACTGTTTGCTTGGAGCCGTTTGCAAGCCTCCCTTTGGTCTTCCATTCGATCCTAATAGTCCTGAACATTCCCGAAATTCCACAACACTGGGTTATTCGTCGTCCCTATTTATGTACCATGATATTTTTGATTTATCACGGAGTCTCACTCTTACAGTACGTTTGTCTTGCAGATTTAGTTGGCCAATAGATCCGGGGTGGGCGAATGCGAACAAATGCGGCCGGGTGTTACAAGGTGATAAGCGCTCGCATGTCCCGATCAATCAATGCCGGGTTCGCTGCATTGATGTGCTGTGAGCCACCGGGGCCCCCAACAGCGCCCGCCGTCTCGGGCGGGGTGGGCCGTTAACATGATGTGAGTCCGATGTAACGTATTTTGTTTAAAAAGTACAAACATGGCGTCCGTGGGCATCGACGGGATTTTGAAGGCTCTTGATAAGGATCACAGCTTTGCCCCAACAGCATAAGCAGCATGTCCGGTTTTCTCATTGGAGACTTCATTCTCCTCTCCCTAGGATCGTCAAGGGTATTGGATGTTAGAAAATGCAGGACGGTAGACGGAGCGGATCTGATTCTGTACCCATGTAAGGAGCGATCTTTGGATGAGGGTGAGTGGAGACTTCTCCATTCAATGACTTGTCCACTGAGCCAGGATGCGACTAGGTAATAGAGATGGGTGGAATGACAACCAGGTATATTCCCAATGCAAGGCTTACTCTTATTCCTGTCCAATTCCTGATTTATGGCTTCTGTCAAGGTTTTCTTCATCGACGAGCAAGGGAGTTTAATTGGGAAGCAGTCCAAGAGCGCGGTAGACATTCAAGGTGACACCTTACAAAGTTATAGCTGGTCTCAGCTGTCTAACCTATGCATTCCCTTGCCTCTACTCAAGACGGGCAACTCGTTCTCGACTCCCTCAAGCCTGGCAAAATCTACCCGAAGTTCTCTTATGTGGCAGATACGAGACATATTACGGTTCAACTCCCAGCAAGCTCGGCCTCGAGAGAGGGTGGCCAGTTATACGACAGCAAGATTTACGTGCTCACATACTACCCAAAACCTAACCCTCGAGTCGCCTTTGCCGATGGATCTTCTCTAGCCACTGCCTTGCTCCCGCCGTACGGCTCCTTCGTCGATCACGCAGCAGAGGAGACTATTGAGCAGCAGACCCCTCAGGATGGTGAAGCTGAGGACGATTCGCTGGATTGGATCAGAATTCTCAAAATCTCAGGGATAGAGAGTGAAGATACTGTTGCGGATGCAGAGAGATTGCGGCGATCATGGGAGGTCATTCCCCTTCGGAGCGCTTAGCGACGACTCGTGGGCCACCAGAACAGATTAATGTATGTATGTAGTGTCCAACCTTGGGGGGTAATTTTGAGTACTAGTCTTATTAAATTCTGAGCTGCAACATGCGTGATCGTGACGGGGCTCTCTGCATACTCCTATTGGTCGAGTCACAAATGTAGTATATCAGCATTGGGTTGCAATGGGCAACACCCGCGCGTGAGCTCAATCTGGTCTCAACGTTAGCCGAGATGTCCATTCTCAGTGTTTATCAACGACTTTACATGACATGTCAGGGTCCTTTAAGCATGTGGCAGCGCGCGGTGCTGCTTCTTGCCTGGCTTAGGCCAAAGGTCAAGTTAAACGGCCATTGTACAGGGCTTTATGCAGCAAATGCCGTGCTCAGCAAGATAAATGACCCCATCTCGTGTGTTATATTGCTATCAGAACCCGTTGCACCGAGCTAACGGCCTGTCAACGTTGTCATGGATTTAAGCGCTCGTTCAATGTTCACAGGATACGGGACCACTACTTAGTGGGCATCAGAATCGTCCCCGTCTAGCCCGATCTGCGCCCATCATGGCACCTCAGTACGTCTGTAAATGTCCAAAAACATCTGTTGCCGGGCTGTTCCAACAGGTAGTGCTCAAGTAAGGCTCCGAGATAATCACCCCACATGACCACTACAAATGATTTGCCGCACCACTGCGAACAGCTCCGAGCTTCTCTCTTCAGCAAGTCTCTCAACTTCAACTGCAGCTACAACTACAACAATGGCTACTGGATTTCCTTCAGGCAACTTCGTAATTCTCTCCCTGGCTTGCTCTCGTGTCCTTGACGTCAAGAACTCTGACTCTGACGACGGAACAGAGCTGATTCTGTTTCCATGCAAAGAGCGTACACTGGATGAAAGTAAGTTCTCATCGTAGCCTCAACAGTTGATTGCAGACTTGCAGTTGACTAGACATTTATCCCATTAGCCCTGCGAAACCCGTGGAACAACAGCCAAGTCTTCTTCATCGACGAGTTCGGTTGCCTAGCTTCAAAGGGCTCGGGGCACCTGATCGATCTCGAAGGTACAGTGGGAATTTCTCCACCCACGACACCTGGGAATGCTGCTAAAATACCATCTCACCATCTATATTTTCAGAGGACCGTCTAGTAATCCGTCACCGAGACCCTGGCGATGATGACTTTCCTTTCCCCGTCTTCTCGTATAACCCGACAACGAGGGAAATAACGGTAGAGGTGGAATTGGAGCCGGAAAACGGAGAAGAAGAAGACCTCAGAGAAACATTCATACTTACCTCCATACCGAAGCGAAATCCACGAGTCACCTTCACCAGCGGATCAACTGCCATCGTCCCGCCAAATGGGTCGTTTGCTGACCAAACAACGGAGTCTTCCTACCGGCATTACTCCCAAGGAGAAGAGGCTGAGGTAGACGATTCTCTAGAATGGATAAGACGCGTCAAGACTGTCGAGAACACGGAGGTAAACAGCGAGAAGGAGAGGAAGAAAAGGACTTGGGCCATTCTCCCCCTCATCACTGAGGCGTAGTATGCTACTCCTGCGTCAAAGTATTGTGATATACACGTCCCCCATATGATTATGAATTTTGCTGTTCATAGTTCCAGCATGGTGTCGATGATATTTCGGGTCCCTGCCTGCTCACACTTGGCTTGAAGTTGTCACGCGGCGCGTCACCAGAGTCAAGAAGTTATGCAGAGCACTGTAATCGAGGGGGAATTTCTCCCTTGGTCCTCTCCTGGAGAAGCTATTTGTGAGTTCTTGAAGGACCCGAGTGACTCGGCAGGACTGTATCAGCGACATGGAGCCGTCAAACAGCCTTTTAATTTCCATACACTTCGGATTTCCGAGTTTTCCAAGCTTCTTTCCTCCGGACTGCCTTATCTAGCGTGACAGACATAGGTTGTGCAAGTCCCGAAAATGAGCCATTTTACGACCTGTCATATGCAAAATCCATTTGGCTGCCAACATTGCTGCCTCAGCTGTGTCAGAATCCTGAATCTTAGGTGCATGCCTCAGATTTAGTAAGCGCTGGGATTGCAACTTTCATCGCACAGACTGTCAGTTTTCCATCAATATGGTTGGCCATCATATAACTTATAAGATTATGCGTCGTAAGATTTTCCCACAAAGCCCTTCCTCCTACTACAGCCTCCGTTTATTGAACCAATCCCTCCCTTGCTCCCAACAAATCTTTGCAGTCTCTACACTCTCCAATGGGTGACTATCATTCGGGAACGTAAACACTTCCACCTCCTTCCCCCTCGCCTTCAGCGCGTGGTAATACTCTATTCCATGCGTGGGCGCAACCCTCCGATCTACAAGCCCAACAAACAACAACACGGGTGATTTGACATCATTGACGTGGTGTATCGGGGAGACGGTCTGTAACTGACTGAAGACTGGACCCGTCATGATCGGCGGGATCGCATCCTGCCCCAAAATGCTGCTTGGCTGCAGCCCCGTTGCGTGGAGTTGAGACGAACGCACAGGGTAAGGGAAGCCAAACTCTGCAAAGTACCAGTCAGGTATGTCGGTTGTTGAAATTTCGCCCACTGAGATAACGGGGTTGCGCATCACTGCTGCTGAGAATTTGTCTGGGAATTGGCCAATAACTGAGAATGTACGTTCAGTATGTCAGATCGCACGGTAAAGTAGTAGAGTCACATACGGTGCGCAGACAGGAATCCTCCATGACTACCTCCCATGACGAAAACCCTTCCAGGACCTTCCTCTGCTAATCCCTTATCAACGAGATAGTCCAGAGAGGCGATACAATCGTCTACATCTCTTCGTCCACATCGACCAGTGACCAGTGCATGGATTGCAGCTTCGCCATATCCCAAGCTTCCTGTATAATTGGGCAAAGCAAGAGTATCTAAATCGATGTTATTGAATTTCTGGCAGAGCTTTCGGGGATCACTTACACCCTTCAAGTGCAAGTGCTATCGTTGACGCGCTGAACGCGGTCGTTGTCGTCGCGTGAGGTCCACCATGAGGAACCAGAACACAAGGCGCAGGCTTTCCATCATCACGTTTGCTGCTCGACGACTGCACGACGATGACTTCCGTCGGTGCAGCTTTCAATATTTGATGGATCGAGGTCTGAATCGAGCTTAACGCTTTGGAAACTAGGGCTGAAATAAGTAGCCATCTAATCAATAGTAGTTTAGAGACTCACTTTTTTGAGTGAGAAGTGGAGTATCGATAGGTCTCCACTTGACACTGGTCAGATCCTGGACCTCTAGCAAGCCTACTTCGTATGGGACGGAAGGCGAGCTACGCCAGCACAGGACCTTGGATCTACCATCTGTAGCCAATACTGACCAGCTGTACAGACCCTGCTGGCTCTCCTGAGGATCCCAAACCAATCGCGATCCGTCCAGAGAGAGGAAGACGACAACTGTTCTCGAGCCCACATGCGACGAGACGACGATTGCTCCTGACTTGGAAAGATAAGGCACGGCGGGTAGGTTGTATGGAGGATACAACCCAGGGAACCTATCTGCCTCAGGTTCCTGGACCACCGCAACAAGCTGCTTCACCTCCCCTCCAGCATCATTTCCAGGCTGTGACCACGCAAGCAAACTTGAAGTTGTGACATGGGGTCCACCAGATACACAAGACAGGAAGAGGACGAGGTCCTTCCCATCGCGCTCAATGACTCGGGGAGATCTGCATGAGATCTCTGGAGCAGTGAGTTTCAACACGCTGCTATCGATCGATTCCAATTCGCCTTGGGGAGCGGTGGTTACTTTCCATATTCCAGATGCCCTGTTGAAGCATCCTTTGACACCCAGAATGCGACCATCCAGCTGTGTTTCGTATCCCGTCGCGTATAGCACGTACCCCTCATTCGCCTGCGACGCCGATCTGGAAAAGACGAACTGCCCAAGATGTAGCCCGGTTGGAGTATTCAATATGCGGATAGAGGGTTTCTCGTCAGATTCAGGCCAATTGACGATAAACGCGGTTGGTCGTCGCTTGCCGGATAGACCCTCTCCAAAGTCGGGCTCCTGGAGCTGACGAAACTTCCAGAGGGGGTCGTCCTTCACAGCGTTAGCCTCAGCAGTGTACACAATTACAGTTTCACTTGGGTTGAAACTGAGGCTTCCAAAGTAATCTATCGAGATCGGGTGAGCACACGCGACAGTAACGATGTCTTTGGGTCTTACCATCGGTGTAGAACACCCCATGCTTATCCGTAACGTCCAAAGACGTCTGGGTTGCCCCATCCCACAGCTCTACAACGCGTTTGGTCTCGCTACCTTCACCCCCTTTGATGTCCTTCAGAACCACACGTCGTTTGCTAGATGGAGAGTACAGCGATGCCAGATAACCTGCTTGATTCGCTGGCGATACAAACGGCTTTTCTGCTTCTAAATTTCCGATGGTCTTGATCAGCTTCTTGGTGGTGTTCAAATCATGGTCTCTGGCCATGAAAGACAGCTCCAGGGCTTATGTCGAGATGTTAGATGTCTCTGTGTCGCTCCTGGACGCAGCCAAATGTTACTGCGCTGATTTTCCTACTCACAGTGTGAATCTCGACCGATGAATTGGCCACCATCTGGTATCGGGATAGAAGCGAGCTCTGTATACATTCCCAGTGCTGTAGTGGTACAGTCAAGTTAGGGTGATGCGTAGAGGATGGAGGTCAGGAAGAACCTGCATGAATGATGTCATTCGGTACCAACTTGGCTTATCCGGAGGTTGATCAGTTAAGACCTGACAAGTGGCACTGTATATCTCAAAAATGGGTAGTTAGAAGTACAAATTACACTAGTCATAAACTTGGAGCAGTCATAAGAATCAGCATCCACCAACTGGTTGGTATCTAAATTCTCCATCATTAAAAAATCGAGGCATAAAGGCTATAAATAATACATCATCCTAAGCTCAAACCTGACTGACAGGTTCGTAGCCAGACCTATTCGCACTCCTAAACGGCGAAGTGAGGCCCATAAACAACCCAGTTCTCGGGGTTCCACTCTTCCTTAGGCCAGTACTACCACCCGGTAGTTCCCCTTGCTCCTCCTCGTTCCTCCTAGCCTTGGCCTCTCTGAAGCCCTCCAGCGGCACATCATACAGCTTATCGTACTCCACCCCCAGCTCTTTGCCGTTGCTCCAAAAGTCCTTGCAGTTGGACACCACGCCAAGGTCAAATGGATTGCTCGCCTTGCTTGCCCGGGTGAGGCCATCCACCGCCTTGCCTTTGGTGAACCTATCGAACCCAAGCAGGTTCATCAAGAACCCACCGCGGCGATGGGAGTGTGCACCGCCTGAGACCTCTCCGCCAGCCAAAGACGCGTCCTCGCTGTCCACGCCGGGTAGTTGGTTCGCCGTGAACCGGTTCTGGCGGTGGCCCATCTGGCCGGTAAGCGAAGCACCACCGCGCCCGCCCATGAATCCATAACGCCCGAGATTGGACACCTCCAACGTTGTCATCTGCCTGGCGACCTGCCACAGCTGCGAGCCGAGCAGAAGAGACGTCCACGTAAGTTGGAGAGTAGCCCAAATGGCCACAGAGATTAGGAACGAGTCGTAACTCGTGATGGCGCAGGCCTCCAGGGGCAGTGGGCACGACGGCGAGATCTCGGCGGGGTTGGTCGGCAAAGGCGCTCCAGCGTAGTCTGAAGGGGTTGATTAACCTGTGTTTCAATCCCTCCGTAGAGAACAAACACTTACAGGCATATGTGAGGTAATCAAACAAGACGATGCCGACAACTAGAGTCAGCACAAACAGAAGGAACTGGCGGTGGTTGTTCGATCCCACGCAATTCCATACCCAAGGGCAGTGGCTAAATTTAATTAGAACAGGGTAAACACGGGCAACTGGGCATACATACTGGTCGCTTCGGGCAACGCATTTGTCGCAGACACGGCAATGCTTCGATCGTAACGGCTTACGGGCCATGCATTGGATGCAGAATGTCTGTCCGTTCAGGCGACCTTCACTCGCAAGGTCTTCAATGATCTGTGATCCGTTGTCAACTTTTGTCCCCAAAATCTCAGATTTGCGGACTTACCTGCTTGAGTTCCTCATCGCTCGATGGTTTCGGACATGTACCAGGATCTAGAGTGATTGCACGGAAGAAGTTGTACGCGCAGAGACCAACCGAAAGCGCGAAGAACAAGTGACCAATAGGATGTGATTCTGCATCTGCGCCCATCCATCAGCTGTCGTGGAGATCATTTCTTTGGGTCGAACTCACGTTGTTGTAACAACCGCGTAACCCAGGCGTACACAACCCAGATGATGGAGGCAGTGATAATCCCAGCAAAGTAGGGTGACTGAGTGACAGCGTCCGTGTATGTTGCTCGATTGAGCAGTACTCGGGTCACGATCTGCGCAGAATGTCAGCCTCGTAGGTTGGACGACGGTTGAAACGTACATGATGCATCCCAAAGAACGCTGCCAATGCGAGCAAAATGCCCGTATACCATGGGAGGATAGCGAGGACCATGAATATGATCCAGAAGAAGAATATGGGTACAAGAAATATGGCGATTTTGGTGTTGCGTTCGCTGAAAGGTGGTCCCCTCTTGACGCCGTACTCGTTCATGCCGCCTTCCTCGAGCGCACGCTTCCAGGCGCCAAGACTCTTGAGTTCTACGGCCATGTCTCTTGGTGTGCGATCTTCACCGTCTTTGGCATTGAGATCTGCGCCCTTTTCGATCAGCCGACGTATGCAGACTCTGTTCCCCCGCACCACGGCCCAATGCAAAGGTGTCAAGCCAGCATCGTCTTTGGTGTTTGTGCTGGCACCGTGTCGCAAAAGCAAGTCGACGGAGAGAGCGTCCCCCTGGTAAGCTGCCCACATTAGAGACGTGTGCCCCTGGGAATCCCTCGAGTCCACGTTGATAGGTTGGTGAAGCAGATAAAGCAAAGGCATGATCGACGAGGAGTGGGTTACTAGGTGCAGGGTATTGTATCCTTGCGAATCTGTGATATTGGGGTCGGCATTGTGTGCGATGAGTAGCTGAATAATGTAGAGGTATCCGTTGCGAGCTGCCCACTGCATAGGTGTAGCAACAAGGTCTCCACCAAGCGCATCGACATCGGCACCTTGCTCTAGGAGATAGCGACATGCCGCAACATGAGCATTAATTGCAGCCCAGTGCAGAGGGGTGACATTTTGGCCGTCTCTGTCTGTTGCTTGAGCCTGACCAGATTCGATGAGGAGCTTGAGTTGCTGGACATCTCCTCGCTGCGCAGCAACAAAGACATTCATCTACCAAATGTCCCAAACCGTCAGCATCTGTTAAACTCTTGAGCACAATGTTCAGACTTACGCCATTGTCGTTATTGTTACTGTTACTGGCAGGTGGCTGAGAGAATGCGGCGGCGCTCGCCGGCTCTATGTTGACCAGCGAGGTTGATGGCTGGGATTTTGCGGGGACAAAGTCGTCCATACTATCGTTGTCGTCGTTGTCGTCGTTGTCGTCGCAGTCGTCGTTGTCACCGCTTAGCAAGGTTAGGCAGTGCCTACATACCTGGGCGCCCAGACGGCGTGAGATATAATTACTAAATGCGCTGCGGGCGCCAAGAATTACATCCGTTACGGCCCCGGTTTGAATGTCTTGAGGAGCTTAGAATTATATACTTGCAAATGAGGGCAGTGGCCCTGTTCTCGCTGCAAGGAGACGATGTGACGTTGTCTATTGGGGCTCTAGAGGTTTATCCTTACTAGTTGAGCAGTTTCTGTGACTGACTCACCTCCAGTACACACGGCCCACCCTAATGTCAGCACGTGAACGTGATGAAATTGCGATTAGATTTAAAGATTCTCCAAAAATTCTTCTTTTCCCTCTCCCTCATCGTTCACCGACAAAAAGATGGCACCCGCAGGAACTCTCTGGACCGTTGACGCTCAATGGAAGGGCAAGGCCGTAAGTTACGCTTTGGGTGCCATTAGACTTCTAAAACCTTCCTAATCACTTAATATTGGCTGATTAGATTCGGGCACTCGCTGCCTATGGTGGCGTTGAGATCGCTTTGCCTGAAAGCTACGAGCACTACGTTGACAACAAGAAGTCTGAGTTCCTTTCCAAGTTCCCCCACGGAAAGATTCCGGCTTGGGAGGGTGCCGATGGCTTCAAGCTCTTCGAGAGTGCCCCCATCGCTCGCTACAGTGAGTTACTCTTATCAGTTATCTAATCGATCGTATCCTGGGCCCTATCCAAGACATAATGTGGTTCTGACTTGTTCTTTGTAAAGTCGCCACCCTTGCCCCCAACTCTGGTTTGCTCGGAAACAGCTCAGAAGACGCTGCTTTGGTCGACCAATGGGTTCACTTCATCGAACACGAAGTCGATTTGTTTACCGACCTCATTCGCACCATCACCAGCGGTGTCCTTCCTTACAACAAGCCGGTATGTATCGAAACCTCGTCAAACTTGAGCAAAAACCTTAACCTTTCTGTTTTAGGCCCACACCGCCTTCTTGGAGCGCCAAGCCCGTGGCTTGAACACTCTTGAGGCCCACCTTTCAACCCAAACCTTCCTCGTCGGTGAACGCATCACCCTGGCCGATGTCTGGGTCGCCGTCCTCATCCAAAAGGGTGTCAGCTCAACCATCGATGCTGCCGTTCGCACTAAACTCCCAAACGTCATTCGCCACCTCGAAACTATCGTTAACCAGCCCAAGTTCAAGGATATTGTCGGCCCTATCAACTACGTCGAGAAAGGTCTGCAATTCGTCCCCCCCGCTAAGGAGGCCAAGGCCAAGGCCCCTGCCGCACCCGCTGCCCCCAAGGCTGCTAAGGCCGCCAAGAAGGAGGTTGCTGCTGATGACGATGACGATGAGCCTGCTGTCCCCGCTGCCCCCAAGGAGAAGAACCCCCTTGATGACCTTCCCAAGTCGACCCTAAACCTCGAAGACTGGAAGCGAGCATACTCCAACAAGGAGACTCGCGGCGCAGATGGTGCCCTTGAGTGGTTCTACCAGCAGTAAGCATACTCGTTTCTTTTAAAAAAAAGATAAGTTTGACTCACTCCGCTTTTTCAGCAACGATCCCGAGGGATACTCCACCTGGCGTGTTGATTTCAAGTACAACGACGAGTTGACCCAAATTTTCATGTCTTCCAACCAGGTTGGAGGTTTCTTCAACCGTTTGGAGGCAGCCCGCAAATACATCTTCGCCTCGGTTGGTGTCCTTGGCGAGGCCAACAACAGCATCATCACTGGTGCCATCATTGCCCGTGGACAGGACATCGTCCCTGTCGTGAACGTTGCCCCCGATTGGGAATCCTACAGCTTCACCAAGCTCGACCTTTCCAAGCCCGAGGACAAGGCCTTCTTCGAAGGTGCCCTTGCTTGGGATCTCGAAATTGACGGCAAGAAGTGGGTTGATGGAAAGAACGTGAGTACCTCCACCCCCTTCACTCCCTTCGCAATGCTAACTGTCTCGACTTTTCAGCTTAAGTAAATTTTCGAATTCGATGGGTTGCTAGAAGTTGCTTTCATTTGTACCATGGTGTAGTTTATAGTTTGCGCATGTCATTATCGGTTTCTCTACGCACTGGTTAAAGGAAGAATAGCCCAAGTCCTCCTCTTCCTCTCCTTCTCGTTGGTTGCTTCAGTGTTCTCGGCTATCTTAACACGTCTGATCCACTCCAGCGAGTCGTCTACCTCCGCTTCTTCGCCTTGGGAGAATTTACGATTCGAAGATTCTGTGGTCTGGTCAGCGAAGGATCCGTTTGGTGGTACAATGGCACTGGAGCCGCTTGCGAAATTGACTCGAGGATTGCGTTTGGGGATCGATGTAAGGATATATGTCTCTCGAAGATCTTCATCTGGTTCCCCGGATTCGGGCTCCAATTCCACTTCCACGGTGATCTCTTTTGTTTCTGTGTTGTAGGAGAATATCGGGAAGGGATAATCGTCGTCTGGGTCTCTATGGCGGATCACCACACGGTCCTCTGCAGCACAGTGTTTAACAGCACGTTCATTGGGACCGAGATACTGTGTGTGTGCGCACCTTCGATATCGATCGGATGCCCAGAATGCTTAGAAGCTAAACAACCAAACTCGTCGATGAAGAAGACTTGGTTGTTGTTCCATGGGTTTCTTAGGCCTGATCAGACAGATCGAGGGTAATACTGGTTAACTGCAATTGACGTCGACACTTGCCAAGTGCTCACTTTCATCGAGGGTTCGCTCCTTGGAGGGGCACAATATGAGCTCGGTTCCGTCGTCCGTGTCGCAATTCTTGACATCGAGCACGCGGGAGCAGCCGAGGGAGAGGATGATAAAGTCGTTTGGGGGAAATCCAGAGGCCATGATTGTTGTGATGTCAGATGCATATTAGATATCTATA
>ML210367.1:19119-46110 GCA_004369085.1 Coprinopsis marcescibilis | reverse complement strand
CGATCTTGACGGTGAATACCTTCTCTTTCCCATCGCCAGACACGAGGCAGCGGAGAGCGATAAGCGACATTGCTGAATGGTTGAGTGAGAGAAGTGAACAGCGATTCGGAACGCTTGCAACTGCCAGCCACAGCGGAGATTAAACGTTAAACCCCACGTGCCACGACCGCCATCAAGTTCTCGGATGTCACCTGTATAGTAGTAAGCTGTGGGAAGTCGACACCGTCAAGGAATTCAAGGGCGTATGGCTGCAGTGTGTATATACGTTGCTGTACGTTCCTGCTACGCCATCTCATTTCTTTTGCTACAGGTCATCACGCCGTCTGGGAGACGCGCAAAGTGCTCCATCGCGTTACTACTTTCCTATAACCTAGCTTCTAGGGCTAGCACACCGTCCATGCAAGTCCAAGAAACGGCACTTGCGTCTCAGAGTTCAATTTACCTAACTGCATCGTCCTTGCCACTCCCTGGATGGATTAACACCGCTCTCACGTTGACAAACAGTGCATACGCGACGCTTCGTGTGATCTTATCGGTGCCCTTGACACCCTCAGCCACCGCACCTTCTTTGGCAGGGACTCGAGGTTGGGCGCCCAAATACAGTGTGAGCTTGCAGAAATCCTAAAAATGCACACAAGGGAAATGACATCTCGCTATAAGCGAGCTGTGGGTTTGTATGTGCTGAGCAAGACGGAAATTCTTAAGGTACCCGAGTCTCCGGGACAATATTGAAAGAAACAAAAATGCAAACTCTCTGTCTGGGAGTCGAACCCAGCTTTCGCGCGTTATGGACATCCATGACAGGCGCGTGTACTAACCGATATACTAACAAAGACATGGAAATTACCACACCCAACGTCGATAACACCTGACCTGATAGTGCCCTGGCTTCCGGACCTTATAAACATTTTTGAACAAGCATATACGAGCTAGTGGATTTCAGGTTGTGGCTACAATTGGAGTGTACCGGACTTCGGGTTACCCTATCACTGTCTGATTCGCGGTGTTCGCAAGTCTTACTATCGGGATGATATCTGATAGTCTATTATAAAGACATGCAAACCCCGAGAGTACGTATCCACTATGCCAGCGTCAGCATGGCCTAACGAGTTGCCTTGTCCCCACATTCAGTTCTGGTGCTCAGCGCACCCCCAGCCTGAGGGGAAGAGAGGCTTTGGAGGTACATATAGGTGTCATGCACGGTTGTAACTTCGCGGAGAATGGATTGGTCTAATTACCCGTGGAGGCGATGGAGGTTCGGGCGAGTGAAGTGCCCAGAGGTTCGAATCGCGGAGAGATTTTTATTTTTTATTTCACAGCATTTTCAATGTTCAACCTCGAAGCGTCACCACGCCGATTAACTACAGTTTCACATTGTACTAAGAACCTCTACAATTCCTCGAGATTTCAATCTTGGAACAAGGGTCTCCAAATGCTCTCTAAACTCTTCAACCAGCTCTTTTTGACAAGTTCTGGCACCAGCTGATGTGACGTCGAACTTTACCTCCTCCAATTTAGGAAACTGGTGCTGAGATGCGAGGGTAGGATCGAGTTGACGAAATGTCTACGAGTCATAGTTTAGTCGGCGGTAGCCAGATGGAATGGCCAAGTCACACAGGTTCGAATTCTGGATTTTGATGGTCAGGCATCGTAATGAGGTGTTGGGCTGGATAGTCTCCAGCGTGCGGAAAATGAATGGCAACGGGTCTTGCCAATCTGCCCAATCTCGCCACCCTCCGATGGGATTGGATTCGGGAGGCTGCAACGCCTTGTGTCGGTACGCAAGCTCCAGGGTCTCGAGCGCTGCACTGTTGGAAAGGTCTAAGCGGCTTGTTCCGTGCTCGTTGTTAGCCCCTACAGATTATCAGCCGCTGTCCTGTTCCGAATATAAAGAGACAGCGCGCACTATATCTCACGAAATCGAGGCTTAACCTCTTCAATCCTACGCCGTGTTTGGAGATGAACTTGTCCATGGCGTTACGCTCCTGTTCCGAGAGCCATACCAGAGCTTGCAAGTCTTGTAGACTAGTCCAAACGCCAACCGATTCGCTTTGAAGCAAGAATTTGTTGAGGTCCACGAAAGGGCTGTCGCCCAGTGGGCTCCCGCTGAAACTAAGGGATCGCAGCTGCGACCAGTCTCTTGGAGAGCCAGATATCTCGCTGGCCCTCGGTGAACACTGGTAAAGGGTCAGGTCCTTCAGCGAGGGACCTGGGACTGAGAGGAGCTCCAGGGGACTTGAGTTTATGGTCAACGAAATCAGCAAAGGAGAGCTGATGAATGCGATGATGGCGCTTTTCGTCTCCGAGTCGTATTCATTCCATCGCATAGAGGCGACTGTCAGGCTTGTAATCCCCGTCATAGAGGTAATCCAATGGAGCGCCTTGGGCAAGGCAGCATCCTTGGACACCCATCCACATTCGGCGCGAAGCGAGTCGGCGATTGTCAAGCGTTTGAAGTATCTCGCAATGTCCGGCGAGGTCTCCTTGAGGGACAGAATCCGTTGACTTGGTAGTTGTTTCCTTATGGGTCTCGCTGGAACATTCGAGAGAATTAGGTGCGAAAACAGAATTTCTTGGCATGGTGTTCGTAAGGTCGAGGACACGAGGGATGTCGACGTCAGTGAGCGCCTACCGCCCTCTTGCCGTGGAAGGAATGCCACGATCTGACGAATGAGCTCCAGAGGGAGATTATCCATAGAAACGGTTGGAGATTGCTGGAACTTCCAAGTAGATGCAGATAAGGCGTGAACGTGGGTTCAAGAGTCAGAACTGATTTTGGAAAGCTCAAATTGCTTAGTAATAGTAAGCTGGTCATTGGTTCGCCAAGCTTTGACTTGGCATTCCGAATCAGAGCGCTGAGCAGTTGGCAGTGAAGGTGCTGGCGGTAACTGGAAATCGACGAAGTTGAACGAAATAGCATCGCAAAACGCCTACTGCAATCTATAACAGGATGGGGTGAGAGTTCTAGCGGAAAGTTTCATGAACGAGCCAATTAAACCTCGTATGGCTATCAGCTGGTTATGAAGATGGAAACGCTCTTCAGGCAACCACATGCGCATTGTAGGTTCTCTCTCACCAGTCACATGTAGAGCAGGTGTTGTGACCGATGAATGGAACTTTTCAAATCGCAGAACCTGGGCTTCCAACGCGAATGTCGCGTTTGTCGGAGATGGAGTAAGGCTGCAACGGAGTCCATGCAGGCCGACGAGACCCGGAATCGCTACGGCGGTGATGTCAGTTGTCTAGTTGCTCAGGCGTCAGGCGTACGCGAGTTATGGGCTCCTAGAAGTTAGTGCAAGTGCGGCAAACTCCTAGACGGCACTTGGCAAGGCTAGATTTGTGCAACGTGTGATCTTGCGTTTGGATTTCCGCTCGTCCAGCTTGTCGACGGTATCCAAAATCATAGAGATGTGATTTAAGATGAAGGATTTATTTATTGGTATTTCTTATAGTACCTCAGCTCCTCCCAGTGGTACTGCCCTTTGAGAATCGCCAGAGTTCAGCCTCACTTCACTCGCACCACACTGACGGCTGCGCGCCAAATCCCCTAGTTCACGCCATCCCGGAGGTCTTGACCTTACCGAACATCCAACTAGTAACGTAATTCGATGCGCTATAGATCTCAGTTGGAGACCATATGTGTCATGATACCCCAGAATCCTCAGTTCGCGGATTATTTTGACTGCGGTTAGCTGCTTCTTCGCTGCGCACAGGTATTCGAAAGCCATGGCTACGACGACTTAGTATGTATGTAGCCTTGAAGGAGGTAAAGCGCAGCTTCAATAACTCAGGGCTTTACGTACAGTCCTCGCGTCATGGTGTCCATAACGATTTTTGAAGACCCTTACTATTGTTTCACAACTGAGCTTATGGTAACGCTTGCTACTCATTGGACCCTAAGACTATAGGGCCGGGGGCCCAAACCCCGAAGTGTTTGCAGTGACTGACAATAGGTCTTATTTACGTACGTTACTATAGCCTCCTACAGCCCTGCTAGAACTCTTGAGCCTCGGGACTGCCAAATATAGAGGACAATCAAGTCAGTCACCAGGCACCCACCAATGGCTGGCAGTTTAATAATAGGATAGAAATGAAGGTTGCTTGGAGATAAGATATTGCACAGATCAAACTGCTGTGTTCAAACAATGGCGTCCTTCACTGTTGAAGGGCGACATTGTTGAACTTGGGATGGACATTCCGATGGCCACCAATTGTCCTCAGACGCTTTTGTCATTCGCCAGGTTGCTAGGATCAGCCCATTCGGCGATTTTGTCCGCCTGTGAACGTTCCAGGTCTCCTTCAGGCTTCCACAAATTCCGGGTATACAAGGGTGCTAATGCGGCACGCGCGCACATGCTCCGGTTCCATGCCGCAGGTCACAGCGTGCTTCTTATGAGAACACGTACAATAGATATCCGAGTCCATTGTCCTCTTCATTACTTTGGCTTTTGTTCTTCGCCAAAACCTCGTTGGAGTCATAGCAAGCACCCATAATGACAAAGAGAACAGCCACCAACACCACGGCAGCGGCCGGCCTGTATCCACAGTGCTGGAACATAATCATTCTTTGCAAATGGGTAACCTGCGCTGAGGCTGAAGAATGGCCTAGGTTGGCTTGGGTTATATTCCAATTCTTTGAATCGTATGGCAAGAGGGTGCACGAGTGGACCGTTGCCTCTGCCGTTGCTCAGAGATCAAACGGCCACCATCCGGGACATAGCAACCAACGCAGCGGAAGAACATTTTGGTTCAAGTTCCGCCAAGGCCGACAACGAGACGATTGGAATAATCCCGGGATCTAACGTTGTTGTCTAGGTTCAAAAGGAAAGGCTGGCCGCTCGATTTTTCTTTTCTTTTTCCATACGCCCTTCCCTTCCTCCCCTCTTCCGTCGTCGTCGTCGTCGCCGTCGTCGACTCTCCATTTCTCTTTCCCTTCTTCCCTTCACTTCTTCACTTTCTGTCTTCACGCTGTGCGCGAACAGGGCTAGGCTTCAGAGATTATTCCCGCTTTCTTTGCATTTATCTCCCCTTTCTCAATCTTGAAGCTTCACTTTCAGCAATAACATCAACGGAAACTTTTCAACGTCCCTTCATCTCGAGGTTTTAATCTCGCGACCCAGCTGCATCCCCACGTTCCAGCTCGCCATCCTTGATATTGCTATCTTCTTGCAGAAAGCAGCCTAGTTGTTAACTCCCACCGGTTTTCAAGACCACATTCACTACCTTTACATTCTATTTCAACCACAATGCGTTCTACTATCACCTTGAACAAGGTGTTCACGAACTTGCTCGCTGCAGTGCTCCTTTCTGCCACCCTCACTACCGTGGTCAACGCCGCTCCCTGGCCAGTCTACGCGAAACACCCCACCCACCGCACTCGCAATATCGGACGTGGCGTCCAGCTCGAGGCCTACTACCCCTCGACCAACTTCAAGGTGAGCTCTTTACCCATCGGTCATTGTGGAATGTGGAGTTTGGGGATGGCAGTGATCGGGCAAAGGACAGCGCGTGTCGTAAAACCCGCCCCTGAACCTACACGTGGGGGGCAATACATGGTGTTTCACCCTATTCCACAGACCACCTCCTACTGCCGGCATATTGCCTTCATCACAATCGTCCGCGAGCACGAAATGCTAATATTCTGTTTAGGTCTATCGCGACAATGGAGCGGCAGTCACTTCTGGCAACTCGCTCGTACGGGGCGACCTCAAGGAGACCGCCATGACATACATCTCAAGTCTTGGTGTGAACCGCACCAACCTGTCGTGGAGGTCTGGCTTCGAGGAGGGCAACACCGGGGTTGCGTACTTTAGGCAGTCCTATGTGAGTCTTCTTCGCACTTGACGATAGATGTGATGGATTCTGATGGGTGATGTTCGTGGTTAGGATGGTGTTCCTTTTGCCAATGCTGTTTCAAACGTTGCCTTCGTTGGGGACAAAGTGGCCTCGTATGGCACCTCGTTCATCGATCTCACTAGCGGTAAGCCCTGTTTTGCTTTGTACCACTGGATTGCGCTCATCCCGTGCAGCCACCATTGCTCCTTCGGCACCAAGCGTCTCCTGGAGATCGGTCTTGCCTCAAATTGAAGAGTCTCTCGAGGCATCGTACAACAACATCAATGCCACCCTCGAATACTTCGTCAAGCCCGATGGCCAGGTCGCCCTCACCCATATCATCCAGCTCCAGAACCCGGAAACCGATGCCTGGTTTGAGGCCTTCATCGACGCTCACTCTGGTGAACTTATCAGCGTAAACGATTTCGTTGCCCACGCTTCGGTACGTTCCATCATTTAGATGTTCAGAATCGCCAGCTAATCTGTCTATAGTACACTGTTGTTCCCATCATCAAGGCATCCTTTGCTGATGGTCTCGAGACTTTGACTGATCCTCAAGACATCGAAGCCTCTCCCCTCGGATGGCACAACATTGGTCAAGGCCAGGAAACCACCACCACCTCTGGCAACAACGCCCTGTCTGTTCGCGGCCAGGAACTCGGTGTCGCAACTAACGGAGAGCAGAACTTCCTTGCTGCCTATGACGACACCCTCGCACCCACCGACCGCAGCAACATTGAGGCCTCCAAGACCAACGCCTTCTACATCCTCAACGTCCTCCACGATGTCACCTACCGCTACGGCTTCACCGAGCGTGCCTTCAACTTCCAGCAAAACAACTTTGACAACGGCGGCCGTGCTCGTGACCGTGTGCTTGTCTCTGTGCAGGATGCGAGTGGCAAGAATAATGCCAACTTTGCCACGCCCCCTGATGGCCAGTCGGGCATTTGCAGGATGTTCACCTGGGACCTTACCCCTGTTGAGAGGGATGGTGCGTTGCAGAATGATATTCTGATCCACGAGTTTGCGCATGGTGTTACCAACCGCATGACTGGTGGTGGCAACGGACGGTGCTTGCAGACCACTGAGGCTGGTGGTATGGGTGAGGGATGGGGTGATGCGATCGCCGAGTGAGTTGCTTTGAGCTGTGTTGGAAACGTTTGTGCTAATGGGTTTCGATAGCTGGTTTGCTCAGACCTCGGCTACTACCCGCGACTTTACGATGGCTGGCTATGTGACCAACAGGGCTGGTGGTCTGCGAAGGTTCCCTTACTCGACCAACGCCCAGACCAACCCCCTTCGTTATGGTGATCTCGCAACCTTGCGAGAAGTCCACAGTACGTTGATCCCTCGACGGTTGTTTATGTGTCCCTAACCTTTTATCTCCAGACATCGGTGAAGTTTGGGCCACCATTCTCCACGACCTCTACGCCGCCCTTGTTGACGAGCGCGGTTTCTCCGACGCCAAGTTGACCAACCCCGATGGAACCGAGGGCAATGTTATCTGGATGCGCTTGATCATCGATGCTTTGACCCTCCAGCCTTGCAACCCCACTTGTACGTCCTCCCCCTTTTCATCCCCTTTTCACTTGCTGACCTCGTTTTCCACATACAGTCGTGCAAGCCAAAGAGGCCATCGTGCAAGCAGATCAAAATCGGTACAACGGGGACAACTTCTGCCTGATTTCACGCGCGTTTGCGACCCGGGGGCTTGGTGCGAATGCGAGGAGCGGACGGTATCAGAACGATTTCAGTGTGCCGGAAGGTTGCTAGACGACGTGACGGCGGACGCTGGAGCAAGTTTCCAGAGTCGGGCTAGTTGGGGCCGTTACTTGCGAAATCCATAGCGATAGCGATGGATGAAACATGTGTCGGCGTGGTTGTGGTTCTAGAACCACAGACACTTGGGTGCCTTTCCTGCTTGCTGCGTGGGGTTTCACGCAGATACATTCGCTTACTCATTGTACCTTACACTCACGCTTTATCTTACGCTTCATTTATTGCAATTCTCGAAAAGAAATGGAACTCATGTTAACGATGGACTTCTGATGCATCATGCCGTTACGACCTTTTTGTTACTATTAGCACCGCAATACATTCATGCTTGTTTCTAAATTCTCGTATACATATGTGTTCAGGCGTTGGTGGACCCGTGTTGGCCAGCTTACACGCCCCTCCCATGGCCTCCTTTGATGAGTGGGCCTGTCGGTCTTGGTGTGCTGCAGGGTTCGAAAGCACGATCGAGCGACGCGCCAAGCTAAAACGGACCGTGACGCGCCGCCGATATGAGAAACCGAAACGAATTGATTCTGGAATGGTCTTTTCCTTTTTCTTCCAACCCCCGAACGCCAATGCTCGCATTGAGCGTACAAGAGTGAACATCATCGCATACTTGTAACTCTGCTAGCTTGCGGTGTTCGTATAGGTGAGTACTGAGTCCCCGTGGGCCTGCCGTTGCGCCAAGTCCTGACGGATCTGGTACAGTCCAGACTCGCGAGGCACAGGGAGAATTTGTTGGGACAAAGGGACCGAGTTGGGTCGTGATAGCTCTGAGCTGTGACGGAGGGTAGGTAAGTCGTGTTCTGGGAACTGGGCGAAGCTTCTGAACACCCGATCTGATAGTAACTATCTAGGGTCTATCTACTTCGACTGGCCCTTTTTCGAGGTTTATAGTAAACCGCCACTATCTGCCTGTGTTGGCTTGACATCGACAGCTTCGCTCTTGAACTCGCACCGCTGGTCCTACACTTGCACGAGAAGCAGAAGCAGAAGACACACGCGGTAACTCGGAGTCTAGAGAAGGTTGAGCAGAGGACCGACTGATATTGCAAGGAAGGAAGGAAGGAAGGGAAGAGAATGTCGACGGATTTGCAACCTATTATCGCGGCGCGGGACCCTGAAAACCCGGATGTGCTTATTGCACCTCAGCAAGCACCGGTGGAGCCTGCTCCCATTACGGAGCAAGAGGTAGGGGAGTACCGAGAGCAGGATCGATTCCTACCCGTACGTCGTCGCATCACACATACCCGGTTCCCCTAACGCTAACAAATCTAATCTGATATCCGCCCAAATTCTGTCCACTGCGTCCGCTTCACCCGTGCGTGCTCGGGAATCAAAAACCCATGCTATGCTCGCGTGCAGATCGCGAACGTCTCGAGGATCATGAAAGCCTCTGTGCCGCCCACGGCCAAAATCGCGAAAGACGCCAAGGAGTGCGTGCAGGAGTGCGTCTCCGAGTTCATCTCGTTCATCACCTCGGAGGCGGCGGAAAAGTGCCAGCTGGAGAAGCGCAAGACGATCGGGGGGGAGGATATCTTGCAGGCGATGGGTACCCTTGGGTTTGATGATTATGTGCAGGCGTTGAAGATCCATTTGGCCAAGCTGAGACAGGTGGGTGGATGTTTTTTTCTTGCAGGTGGTTGGTCGTGGTCGTGATGTGCTGATGGTGTTGTTGTTGTTGTTGTAGAATGGGGCTGCGTCGGCTGCTGCTGCTGCTGCTCAACGCGAGCTGCAACATGCGGAGAATCGGGTTCAGGAAGAAGATTAAATGAGCGAGAGGAAAGAAGAAAGAAGAAATTAAATCGGTGTAACAAACTCGAATGCGCTTGCTAGCTTACTGTCCAGCACCTCAATCGGTGCGGTCTTCCTTTTAATAACTGACAGTGGTGAACCTTTCTCATTTGATTCATGTATAGGTGCTCTTTAGTCTTAATCCTAGATACCCTTCAACTTAATCCTACTATGTTTCGCTCGTTCTCTCCCTTGCACCAACCTCATGTCTTCCTCGGTTATCTCTTACCCTATGTCACCACGATCTTTTGGTTCGGATCCCCTACGTTCCTCGTGTCCAGCATGATAAGCGTCGTTCATTCGTTATTTAAAACATGTCATAAGATCAGTCGTTACAAGGGTGAAGTACAGTAATTATTAGATCCTAGATATCCGGTGAGAAGAGGGGTCAAAATGAGTGAATGGGCGGATATGATAACGATATCTAATAGTGAGGATTCCGATGGATGTTGAAAGTAAAGCTTGTAAATCGAAAAGCGGAAGGGGTTGCATAAGGTACACCCGTTGGGTATTAGGTTTTAACGCGCCAGTTGTTGGGATATTACACAGAAGGGAGGGTATTTTCTTGCATGAGGGGGTAGTTGAGGCCGACTTTGCAGTTCCTTGTTCCATTAGAGTCCGTCGCCTTCGATACCATCTCCTCTATTCGCAAGGAATTTAGCAACGTCGCGAGCCTTGCGTCCTCCTCCCATTCCTCCTCCACCAAACCCAGCAATCGGGAAATCGCCTCGCCTTTCCGACCGTACAGGTGCTTTACCGTGCCCGCCTGAACCCAGACCGAGACCGGGCGAAGGCGGTGGAAAGTCATCGGCGTCGAAGAATCCCAATCCCTGTTCGATGGTACTAGGGCTGACAAATTCAGCAGCATTGTCTTCAGTCGTTATAACCCCAACCGGGAAGCCAGCAGCGGTGGGCGATTGGGCTGCGAGGGAGGGAGGTTGGGATACAGAGGCTGTGGATGAGTGAGTGCGCGATACCGAGGACGACGTGCCGTGTCTCGACTTCTTTTTCTTCTTGGGTTTGTCTGAGAATGGATGGCCGGGGACCAAGGGCGGAGGAGAGGACGCGTACTCGCTAAAGGATTTGAACGAGGACTGGGTGGCTGAGCTGGGTACCGGCGGATGCTGTGATGAATGTGGGAGTGGGGGTTGGCTGCTAGCCCGACTTCGCGATCCACTGCCGCTTGAACCTTGGTGGTAGGCCCTCCGCGGTTTCGCTGCGTACACCCCGCCATCCAGATCCGCAGCTTCTTCATCTTCCTCGGCCTGCGCCTCGATAGCGACTGCGGTGGCGTTGTCAACCTGCACGAAATCGCCGAATGGTTCTTGGTTTGCGCTGGCACGGCTGCCGGTCCTGCTTGCTGAATCTGAGGTTGAGGTCGAGGCGGGCGACAAGGGAGTTCGGCTGCCTGTTGCACGGCGAGCGAGGAGAGCCCCCATGCTTGGTGAGGTTACTGCACTTCCGCTGCCTTGGAATCCTTCAAACGCTTCCCCGTTCCCATCTTCTGGCAGAACCCCCTGCTGCCGGAGACGTAGGAGGTTGAGTCGCTCGCGCTCCAGCCGTTCCTTGATCTCCTTTTGAGCTTTGCGTTCTTGGCGTCTGCGACGTCGCTCTTCCTTCTCCGTTTTCTGACGCTGGAACTCGGCCGCTTCTGCCTCTGCGGCAGCGATGAGCACAGCTGCCGAAGTGGACGATGACAGTTCTTCGATGACGGAGGCTGACAATGGTGCTGCGTCGGAATCAAACGTCGCGAGCGAGGTCGTTGTGGTGAGGGCGGGTGCTCTGGGGGTATCTGCGCCATTTCCACGTTTATTCCTGTAGGCAGATCCTGTCACGCCCGACGTAGACGCCGAAGACGAGTCGTCGCCGATGTTGTGGTACAGCACGTCGTCCTCGTCTGGCAGGTGGATCGGCGGGGGCTGCTTCGCCGGCTTGCTTCGGCCAAAGAGATCGAACCCGAAGAGGGTCATCTTCTTCCTGTTTGGGTCGGCCCTGCGTCTGCGGCGAGAGCGGTTTTGGCGGCCTGGGTTGGAGTGGAGGGAGAGACGTTCGGCGTCTGTGTCGGAGGAGGGGTCGGTGAGGAGGCCTTGGAGTTCGTCATGCCTTGCACGAGGTATTCGGGGCATGGCTGGGTTGAAAGCGCGGTTGGTGCCTCCGCCGCCACCTTGGTTCTGAAGACTGTCGTCTGAGGCTATCCTGCGTAGGCATGTTGGGAAGCAGGAGGCGGGTGCGATGGTACAGGCGGAGAATGCGCTATTGAGGGTGTCAGACCACGAGAACTGAGGGGTTGTACCGTTGTTGTCGGCCATAGCTTGACCAAGTCGATAAACAGAGGAAGATTTGGCCTGCGTGGGCTCTGCAACGTTTTCAACCTTCGAGTTGGGTTGTCGATGAAAATAACAATCTGGGGTATTTGCCAAGAAATGTTGGTCCGTCTGGTGCCCCGAGATGGCTTGTTATGTCTCAGTTGATCGACGTTAGTGCAAAACTAGATTCCAGTGAGCATGGGAGAGGACTTGGTGTTGAAAATAGTGGCTTACGGGGCTGAAGGACCAGGTGAGGTGGTTGAACAGGATAGAGCCTGCGCAAGCAGCTGATAATTGACGCGCTCAGGCCCGGTCAACTGTTGGGGGCAGCACATGCCGAACTCGGAGCCAAACGGCATAATACAGTGTAGTCATATTTGTGCTTGGCAAAGCCGAGTCTGCCTTACCTGGCCTCTGGACATCACCCTCGTTGGTGTCCACTAGACAAAGTCTCCTTCCCCCTCGCTTCAAATACGAACGAACATGGTCTTGTTTCATGGATCACCTACCCCTGAACAGGATTTACCCCTTGATGATGACAGCAGGTCGCCAATCTCGGTCTATCAGGATCTGTGGGACAAGTTTTACGCTTGGGAGCGACACGAGTGTCTGGCCAGTCTAGCAGGACTCGGAGTACAGGACCTATATCTGGGCTCGGAAGAGGATCTATCAGCCGATAAAAATGCTCCGCTAGAAGAAGAAGACGATGAAGATCTTGATGACCACCCCAAGTTCGTGTACGAAGATATGGACAGTGATCGAACTTTCAGCCTATCACCTGTAATTATTCATATGACGAGGGAAATCGGAAAGCACCTAGCACATCCTCGGTACAAGGCCTGCACCCCTCTTTCCGAGAACATGGTCCTCACCCCTGGGGACAGCAATCTCGACGACGCTGCCTCGAGCACCGCAAGCTTCCTACCCTTGGCCGACACCACATACGATCTGCGACGACACTTGGATTTCTGGCAGCACTTTCGATGGCAAACTCAGTTTGAGGATCCAGATCGTACGTGCAACAACGTTCTTTCCAGCTGTAGCTGAGCGCTTGACCTGCCACTGACCTCGGTTTGCCTAAAAGACGAGATCATCCAGCTTGAAACTGCGAGGCGGCTCCACTTCAGATACGGGCTGTCCTTCGAGAAGATCGCTGCCCAGATACCGGGATTTCCGCACATCAGGGTGAACTCGCGAGAGGGGCTGGTGTGGAGGACTGCGCAGAGGTCTGTGTGCACTTTGGACATTATAATTAAGCGCTCGGGTCTTGCTTAAACACAACTCCCACTTTACAGGGACCTGCTCGTCTGGCCCGAGGCTCGCCTGTCGGAGTGGCCAGAACTCACGCTGCGATACCTCGACGAGCTGTTCACGATAAAGACGCCCGGGCCTGACAAACTGTTCAAGCAAATCCAGCAGGCCTCGCTCGCGTTCTGCCCCAACACCAATTGCATCAAGTCGTCAGCGAGGTGTCTGGTCCACCGTAAGTCTTTGCACTGAGCAGGATTGGATGGTAACGCAACGCTGACTGTGAGGTGTAGAAGTACCGATGTTCCGCGAGAAGAAGCCGCAGGTCCTCTCGACGCGCTTTCCGGAAGGAAATTCATGTGGGGATCACTGTTTTATACGCATAGACAAGAATAAGCGGAGCATGAAGGACTTGGTAAGCATGATGGAACGTTCTGGCTCGCGGTTACTATGATATTGGACTCCTGTAGGAAGACTTAGCTTGGGACGCGGATTCAGATCACGCCAAACTGCTGAGGAGTGTACTCAAGGTCGAGCCGGACGCGTTGCCTTGCTATCTGGCCGTGGTCTGCCGACGACGGTGTAACGAGGTAAGTCGGGATAGAATTCACATGCACCAACAAGGGCGCTTAATGGACATGTGTAGATATTCGCGAACCGGGCGCTGATATTCCCAGACGACAAAATCGAAGATAGGATCGTGACTATACGAGAGAAACTCCGGAAACCGGACGGATTTGGTGAGTCAAGGATCCTTTCCTTGTTCACCTCCTTGGTACTAATAATTTTTAAACATTTGGACAGTTGAGAACAGAGCCGCAAACCCCGATGCAGAGGTGCCTAGTCGGCGAGTTATCTTCCCTCGTCGAAGTCCAGCAAGCGTAGACATTAACGAGCCTTTACAGAACGCCCCCGTGCTCACACCCGGGACCGTGTATGCCCAAAATATGCTCATGCTTCGAAAGTAAACAGCAATGCGACCGAAACTGCCAATGCAGCATTAAATGTAAGCAAACAGCTTTATACAGGTCTCCATATTCTTAGGGTGTCGCTGTCGGCGCTAAACTAATATTTTCAACTCCAAGGCCACATGCGAATGAAAGGTTGCAAGTGCGGTAAAAAGCCTGCGAAACGGAGCTTTGGATTGATGATGGAAAAGCGGAGGGTTAAAGCGTGTTGCATGGAGCATGACAACTGTTCTTGTCGGTTGAATAGCCGGGAGTGTGATCCTGAGCTGTGTTCGTGCGATCCTGGGTCAGTGGTCGTCAGGATTGGGTTTGGTCGTTATATTATGCTAACTGACGGCTGGGATTGTTAACATGGCAGAGGTAAGTGCTCGTGAGATTCGAGATTGACCCACCGACGGCTAATGTTAACATATTGCAGAGGAGCGAAAGACACGTCGATGCAGGAACAACGATATTCAGAAACAAAGGTTCCAGGTACCTACCTCCTTTCTTATACCCTTTCCTAATTTCACACTAAAAGATCCTGCCGATGCAGTCAATCCTTATTGGCAAAAGCCTCTGGGGTCAAGGCGCCTTTGCCACCAAAACCATGCGGAGAGGGACACTTCTAGGAGGTACGCCGAATCTCCATCCTACATGCCGTCTGCGTCGTCTTAGCTGCATGTAGAATATACAGGGTATTTATACCGCAACGATCCTAAATGCCCTGGAATTGCCAGCCGAGAACTGTACGTCCCATCTCTAATCGCTTGTGACATCACCCCTCCGCCCTCCGCCCTCCACCCTTTTCTTTTCCGTTTCCCTGCCTCCCTCCCACCTTTTTTCTCTCTCCCACTCGGTAATAACACTCACTGAGCACTACTCCTTTGAACATAGAGCCGGCAAATACACGGGGCTGAACTACAACTTTGGGCTCGACGAAGACGTGGTGGATTCCGCAGATGCAGGGAACGAAACGCGCTACCTGAACCACAAGAAACCCGCAAACTGTATAGCAGAGAGTGAGTTACCGTTCCCCACCAAAACCATCGAGAACGCCGTACTCATTAATACTCAACCTTACTCTTATTCAACTGCCACCCCCTTTCTCTGCGCAGTGATCATGGTCAACGGCCAGCACCGCATCGTGCTGCGGACGATGGCAAACGTGCGGAAGGGGGAAGAACTGTTCCTGGACTATGGAGAAAAGTACTGGAATCCGGAAGGTCTGGATGATGATAGGGATGGAAGTGATTCGAGCGCTGGCTCGGTAGCGGGCTCGGCAGGCGATCGTGAGGAGAGTGCGGACATCGCCAGTAGGATGGATGTAGATGGTACGCTTGACTATCCTGAGTATGTTGCGGAGGGCTGGGATAGGGAGGACGATGATGACTACGTACCTGATTCAGAAGACGAAGGGTGAATATAAACTTTGAAAGGATTGGTACCTTCACCAATGATGGATAAATGGCAATGCAAGCTGGTCCAGGAAAGAGCAAGTAGCAACAGTGGAACAGAATGTGAATCTGTACGTTGTCGATTTGTCGATGATCAGAAGGTGCACGAGTGCATCACCATAAGCACCAAAGTAAAGGATTGAATTGCAAATTGTCCAAACGGTATCTCAGTCAACTAAATACATTCCTAATTTGGGATTCAATATCCTCTGGCGTCCTCTTGATATCTAAGGAAGGGTTACAAGTCAGCGCCGGGCACAAACACAAGCGAGGCAGAGGGACGCACATTTCTGGGGGTCTATTTGGAAAGAAAGAGGGAGAATAAGCGACTCCATCAGCAAGCAACAACGTGAACCACTTACTCTTACTGAAATCCCTTTCCTTCTGCTTCTGTATGAACCTCTGCAAACTCGGGACGACGAGCATGATGACCTCATCCCCCACTGCCCTCCTCCCATCATCGTCGTCTTCCATCACGCGCCCAATCCGATGTCTCTCAATGACCTCATCGAACAGGTCAAAGAACCGCGTAAACTTCTCCTTTGCCGCAGACTTTCCAGACCGATCCTTGGGATCATCCGTCATGGCCTGCATGAGCGGTGAAAAGTTGGCATCAAAGTACCCTGCCTTGGCAGTCCGGTAGTTGGAGTTGAGCAGGTCCTTGGCGCTCGAAGAGAGCAGCTTGGGTATCGAATTCGATCTCGGGTCGTCGAGGAGGAATGCACGCAGATACGAGACGTTGTTGAGCAGGAAGATCGAGCCATACGCTGGACGCCGGGCTGTCCGCGAGATCGTGGTCAGACTGGTGATTGCTGTTGCTACGACGTCGTCTGCGGGGTGCTTTCAGTGGGAAAGCAAGAGGGGGAGAAAGGTCGATGAACGTACAGATGAAATGCTTGAGAATGGCGTCTTCGTCGCCGTCCCCGATCCTGTTGTTCACACCGACTTGAATACCCTCGCCCATCTTCCAGTTGCCATCTCCGAGTGCTGTCAGTGCTGCTGATACCGCTCCCTGAACTTCTGGGATTTTGGAGATATAGGTTACAGTCTAGCGGCAAGGGTAAGTGGTGGATCGCTCAGAGTTTCGCAGAGCGTACCTCAACAACAAAGTCCATGATCTTGGTGCTCGTGTCTGCCTGTCCCCGTGACGTGGCCCCCAATTTCAGGTCAACCAAAAACTCGGGGAAGCTGCGCAGACACAAGCTTCTCAGAGCGGGTAGGCCGTCCTTGAATTCGTTCTTGTCGCGCAACTGTTCTGATGCACAGGACAAAATCTCTTCCCAGTGATATTGGAGTGACAGCAGCACCTCGTATGCCGAAAGGGCCAGGAAACTGAACTTCTGAAGGTTCTTCTTGGTGAGTGTGATGAGCGAACTGAGGATGGTGTTGAAAAGGCGCAGGACAGGGACGAGTAGGACGCTGAACGCTGCTGACATCGAGCCTGGACTTGACAGTGGCGAGAGTTCTTGCAAAAGTTTGTATTCTTCCTGTGATCACGAGGTAAGACACGAAAAGCAAACAATAAAGGACCGTACCTCTGCAGTTCCAAGGATCAATTCCACCCACTCGCCAAACTCTCTTCCTGTGACGAGCGGGTCCACCTCGTTGGCGCGGACCACCAGCCGCTTCCCTTGTCCATCCAGGCATTTGACTGCCCAGCTCCCTCTCATGTCGGCGTAACCGCGTTGTGCTTCCATAAGGGTCTTCAGGATTGCTTGTGCTGCCGGGTGGGACGGGTGTGTTGACGGTAGGGGCAATGTTCGTAGGAACTTGACGACGGGCGATAGGGATGGAAGCAACGATGCGGGAAAAGAGGTCAGCATGATGGCATCGGATGTCCCTGGAGCTGGCGTTGTGCCAGAGGAGCCCTCTGCGACCACCTTGGTATACAGCTGCGTGAGCTTCTTCGCGCCGGTCTCTACCAGGTTGGCCTGGTTTCAACGTCAGCTACGCAAAGAGAAACGGTGTAATCAAGCTTACAATCTTATCGACATCCTTGTCCTCGCCCTTGAATGCAATGTTGGCATTCAACCGTTCAAGAGCATCCTTGTATACAGTCAGTTGCCCTGGTTGTGGTCTGAGCACGGGTTAGTCACAATGGTTACCAGACACAGTCAACGGCTCACCCTCGTAGAATTAGCCCTTCTTCATTCGATAGGTCGCTCTGGTTGCTTGCAACATCGTCGATCTTCAGCAAAGTCTGGTCGATGTCTAGACGCCTGGATAAGACAGAGCGTTCAAGCAGAAATGCGCCGTACTGTTCCTCCGCTTGTTAAGAATCTGTGCTGCGGTGTACAACGGTAAGATTGACTTTTCTAGTCGCGCTATTCGGGTGTCGAATGTGTCGAGAATACCTGAAGAAATTGAAAGATTATGCTTCTAGAACGGTACAACGAGCGAGAGCACATACTGGTCATCCGTTTCGATAACTGCCTGGTCTTTTGCAGGTTTTGCTGCAGCTGAAGAGTCATACGATCAGCTTGGATTTCAGCACAGAGATATGACGCTTACTAGCTCGATTTCAGCAGTTTCGTCGTCCATTGTGAGCAAAGTGGGACTGAGGAATCAGGGAGATGGTAGAATGCAGAATGATTTCAGGCTCCGCAACACAGAATTACAACATTGGGATTCAGACGCAGAGAATTTAATCTCCGAATAAAACTCGTCCTCGGCTCGATAGGATAGGCGCCCAGCCGTCTGCCATGCAAAGAGCCCAAAAGATTGTGTGGGAACATCATCAGCGAACTTGGCACATCGTCCGGGTTTTCCCTTGTTTCAATCGTGTCGAAGCTGACCTACGCCACGATGCCACCTCGAGGACTTAACATGGACAAGGTTCCCAATCCTACTACTAGTACTAGTTGCAATAGATCGGATCGCGAGGACGTATGTGATCTCATCCCTTTGCGAAATTCGGAGCTAACACTCGTTAAGGCACTTCAACAAATCCGTCAGGGATCGCTGACGGAGATGCAGAAGTTGGTGGACAACTGGCCTACCGACCCCGTACAGATCTTGGCGGCCCTACGTGTATTTATTCCGCACCTTGATGCGCCAATGCTTCTTGTCAAAGAAGGCGCATCAGAGGAGGAGCGAAAAGCATGGGAAGACACGCAACGACGAAGCCATCACGTTATCAAGGCCATTGAACAGACGATGCGAGTGTTGTATAAGGACGAGCAACAGGCGAAAAAGATCGTCCCGATACTCGTCGAGAACATAGAGCCTGTATTCTCCTGGCACCAATTCCTTGTCCTGACTGGAACGCAAGGCTTATCCAAGTCAGCCGATGCGCTCGCCACCTTTGTGCTATCCTACCTTCACTTTCACAAAGAGCTGAGATCCATGATGCTTGCTTCGAAATGCGCCATGCACTCCGTTATCCTTGCATTCACCGTCGACCAAACTGAGGAGCCCATAGCACCTGCTCCATTTGACCACAGGCTGTTCAGACGGCTCGATCTCTTGTTCGACTGCCTTTCTGAAGATAACAGCCGGAGCATCGTCATGGACTACATCTTCGCCTTACCCTCCCACTTCGTCAAATCATTTTCTCTCCACATGTTGTTGATTATCAAAAACCAGACCAACCTTGTCAGGTCGGCTCCCAACCATCACACTCCCGGCGAAACCCACAGAACCGCGGCAATCCTCAGTTACCTCCCGGAAGCCCTGGCTCGAGAAGACACTCGCATTGGGTCTCAACTCATCAAACATGGCTATGTTGCTGTATATTTCGACTTTATCGCCGCCCTGTGGGATGTATACCCCGCCCAGCGTCAGAAACTCGGATTTACGGGACACCTGGACTCATTGTTCAGGTGGAACAGGCTATATCGAGAAAGTGCTTCGTCCTCTCAGCTGTGCAAGCTATTGGACAAGGGCCTACTGACCCTCATCACCAACGTGTCTTGCATCGCCTACAGTGAAGATGATGTTGAGTGTGTTCATAGTGCGTTGCGGGTGCTCGAAAGTCATTTTGGTCGCCCTCGCGTGCTTCAGTCTGTGCATACTGCCCTTGGAAACCTACCCCCGGCTACGCGAAAAATTGCAACCAACCCAGCGGCGCATACACATTCTGCATGGCAGGGCTTCGAGACAAACTTGCTCATGAGTTCTGGGGTTTCGAAGCTTGTGGGAGGGTCCGGCCCAGTTGTCACAGAGTGCGATAACTTCAAGGTATTCGATCCGATTCCTTCCTTTCAGAAGCCGAATGTACTAAATCTTGGACAGGGTCCACATGAGCACCGATTCAAGTCTAGAAAGCGACAAACTTGTACAGGATGTCATTCGGTGGTTTATTGCTCTCCGGGGTGCCAGCGCATAGATTGGGAGATCCATCGGCACGAGTGCTCCAACCTGGCTATAATTCATGAAGGTGCGTCAGGCCCGAGCTTATCTGCTGTGGTTGGATCGTTTGAAGTCTGACTGTCTGATCAGAATTGAAACAGCGGAAGCTACGAGCACCCCAGTCTGTACGGTTTCACCTCCTCTCAGTGATCGGAGATATTATCGGTGGAATGTTCGATAGGTGGCCATGCAACAGAGATAAAATCCTCTCGATAGGCCCCTCTACGGATACCAAAGGACCCAGGGATGATATCGAGGACATTGTGCCGTTGCGACGGTTTCGTTCCGAACTGAGGCACGACCCGATGGATGAGTTCATAGCTGGTGTTCGATTCGATTCCATGTCTGCTTGGGTCAAGGATCACCCAACCCTACGGCTTGTCGATTTCAGCTTCCGCCATAGTGTTTACCAGTTGAGGTTCTTCTGCCTCGTCGAACCGTCATCTGGCCGTTTCCGAACAAAGCGGGAATGAAAATCTTGAGTGGAGGTATGATTCCGCAGTAAGTACAGTATATTTTAAATATCGACATGCCTCTGGTTTCTAAAAGTTTTCTGTACATCTAGACTTGACGCAGACTTTCTCCAACCCACTAAGTTGAAGATCCTTCAGCGTGTTGCCAGGGTCAACTCTGAATAAACTGGAAGAGGTTGGGAAGAACTTTGAAGTATGAAATGTACTTGTATTTGGTAATTTAAGAAGCAATATATTTGTGACTATCTACTCTGCTTGAGACTAGCTTACTCCTACCGGACTGGAATTCAACTTGAACCTTGCTTGAACCAAGTAGGTAACACCACGTCGGACGGATGAGTTCTAGCCTCTAGGTGCTTTCAATCTTCTGGGTTACTGAAAAGGGGTAGTAATAGGAAAAGTAGCTTTACCACTTACTGACCCTTGAATTGTGAATGGATAAATCAGAGTGTCAGTTTTATCAAGTCTTTTGCTTGTTCCCCATTCAGAGAGCCGGATCTAAGTGCAAGCGAGCGGGCCGCGTTGGCACATTTCCCCGACATTTTTAACTTTGTTCTCGTTTCTTTTTCTGCCATCATCATGCCTCCGAAGAAAATCTCGTTACCGATGGGACCAGGCCCTATCAGGGGCGCTATCGCACAAAGGAACTTGACATTTGAAACGGTGAGTGAAATATAATGAAACCCGAAAAGTTTCGAATGCTTATTGTAATTACAGCGGCTTCAACGCATTCGGAACGGCTGTCTGATAAGCATGGGATGGCTCGCAATTAACTGGCCTACCAGCACAAATCAGATGGTTGACGCAGTACGTGCATATGCTGTACACCTGAGAGCACCAATTATTCCTATAGGTGACGACACCTCAGACGCCGACCGAAATCTAGTGAAAGACGTCAATTCACGAAGCTATCACGCCCTTTGGGCCGTCGAGAATGCGATGTCGGCACTCAAGGGAGACAAACAAGAGGCCCGGAAACTTATACCGACCCTTGTGGAATACCTGGAGGGAATATTCCTCTGGCATCAAAACCTTGCCTTGGGCGGGACGAAGTTCGGAAACATGCCACAATGGGCTGTGGTCAACGACTTCTTTCTGCACTTTCTCCGCTTCCATGAAGAGCTGAAGGGAGTGGTCCTTTCTTCGTGCTGCGCCATGAATTCCGTGATTATGGCAGTCACAATCGACCAAGATCCACGCGCACCAAGCCCGTTCGACACGGAATTGTCTATCCCATTCAGTGTTCTGTACGAATGTCTCGGAACATCTGAAGCTTACTCGGACAGCAGACGCATACTTCTACACTACCTTTCCACTCTCTCCTCACACCTCACAACGGTGTTCACTCGAAAAATCTTGGCAGTCATCGAGAACCAGACGAATATCGTCAAATCAGCACCCGATCTGCAAAGTTTTGAAGACACCAACCGAATCGCCGGGCTCCTTTACTTGATTCCGGATACCCTGGCAGAAGCATGCCCACGCCTTGGGGCCCAACTTCTCAAGGATGACTTCCTTTCTGTCTACTTCGCGTTCGTCACCGCCCTCTGGGGTGCGTATCCCGCCAACCGCGGCAAACTCATGTTCGGGGATCACATCAACTCTCTATTCAAGTGGTGCGGCCGATACCGGCCAACTACTTCGTGTACTCTGTTGTCGAAGCTGATCGACAAAGGCCTATTGGTCTTCATGTTCGATGTGGCTTGCGTTGCGTCTTCGAAACGGGACATCAGATTGACTGAATATTCATTAGAAACAATTATGAGCTTCTTGGCGTCACCTCGAGTTCTTCGATCCGTCCAATCAAGCGTGAAGAACATCCCTACTTCAACTCAAAGGATCATATCCAGCCCTGATGCCCGTAACCACTCCTTATGGTCCAACTTTATGTCGGAATTCAAAGCACAGACCGGAGGTTTGGGGGTATCGGGTCGTGAAGTCGTACAATGTGACAACTTCAAGGTAAGCTTGTCATCATCTTTCAACGGAGAGAAATTGAACATCGATATTATGTTTCAAATGGGGCAGGGAGGTCACACAAAGCGTTACAAAAAACCTCAGACTTGCTCCGGATGCCACTCAGTTGTTTATTGCTCTGCTGAGTGCCAGCGCATAGATTGGAAAGTACACCGTCATGAGTGTGGAAAGCGTGCCGCAGCTCACGAAGGTATGCTCTAATATCTCTGTAATCATTGGTAGGGCTTTAACTGGACCTTATCTGATAGACTTGAAGACGAGGAAGCTTAGGATCCCCCACTCCGTACGGTTTCATCAGTTTTTGGTCACTGTGGATATCCTGGCCACCATGATACAAGAATGGCCTTGCTTGAACGACAAGGTCTCTGTATTCACTCATACGTTGGATGATGACAGGGAGATCGTCCCATATCTGAACGTTTTCTCGGTGGAGGAGTACCGTTGCCGCTTGAAGGAGGACCCTGCGCGGGAGGTGACTGCTGGTGTTAGATTTGAGGCCATGGCAGAGTGGGTGGAACGGGATCCAAAGCTCCGGCTATTGGATTGGTGCACCTCTTATGGAAACATAGAGGCTAATCTCCTGTGTATTGTTGCACTCCCCAATCCTACCAGGAGATTCATGCCCTTTGGATCTTACTTAGTTGATGCTAAAATTATAGGAGGAATCATGCTTCAAAGGCGAGTGGAAGGATATGTAGAATATATCTTTACAGGGAAACTGACGATAAACTTATCTAGGGACGAAGACGACGACTAATCCTTGGAAGCAACATTCGAATACGTCCGATAAGCTATTTCTTCGGGATTACTCTAATTTCTGGTCTTGAGGGTCTCAAATAATCCAACCAAATTCATTATATCGACAACTCATCTCAATAAATCTGCGATTCTGATTCTGATGGAAATGTCGATCTCAGATTTGTTTTCATGACAGACTTTCGCGAGACGCATGGTTATACAGGCCACACAAGGAGCTATTCACGTTGGCTTGTGGGTCCAGTCCCTCCCGCGCTGTTGTAAGTACATGCATACCGCGGACGAGAATCATTCACTACATTGCTTCTCAGAGTCGCAGGCCACTCAACTCACTTGATTCAAGACATCGCTCACTCTTTCTCTTCCTGTTCATGCTCGCCTTATGGACAAGCACACCACTTCCTATACTAAGCGCTCGGCGCTCAACGACTCCATTGAATGTAACATGTGCCAGGATGTCGTTTTGTGCACTATTTGATCTACGACCGATCACGACAAGGTTGGGAATACATACACCGTGTGCTTGCATTCTTCCGCTATAGGAGGCGATGAGTTGACAAGGAGAGTCGTATGTGGCAGGCTGCGTTGGTATGTAGGCGCAGCTGCCCTTCTCACGCAGAGCTTCCTTTCCCTTCACTCCCAGTGCGAGCCACACTCCATACTATTCCCAGTACTTGTTTCCATCCCACATACCCAGACACTCATTTCTCTCACTGTCTTTCCAGCTCCGTTTTTTCTAGGCCTTGCTTGGAAACTTATTACATTCTTTAATCTCAACACATGTCCAACACAGTAACCATCGATGATTCAGACCCAGCCATTACTTGGCTAACGCACCACTGGGTTGTACACGAGTTTCCTGGGCGGTCATACGGCGGAACCGTCCATGTCAGCCCGCTTTTGGGAGCAACGATGACCTATGTCTTTACCGGTGAGCACTGAGCGCCCAAGACGCCATTCTTATCGGATAAAGGGTATACTGCTAATTCTGCTATCCCATAGGCACTCAAATTAGCGTCTATGGGCTTGTAAATCCAGGGGATTCGACCCCCGCTGTGGCATCATTCAGTGTCAATGGTATTCACCACCGTGAATTTCGCGCAGTATATGGCAACCGAACAGCGTTCGATGTACCGCTCTACCAGTCTCCTGACCTTGGTGGCCCTGGCCCGCACACCCTTCAGGCCACAAACCTACGAGAAAATGACAGGATGTACGTCGACTACATGGTGACTGCTTTACCAACAACAAGCGCACCTCCACCTCCGAGCTCTCCACCCCCACCTCCGCCACCTCCTCCCTCTTCTTCGATTCCGGACCCCGAGCCGACTACACAGTCGCTCCCACCTTCCACGAGCGACATAATACCCACTGAGAGCGAGGCCTCCGACACAAGCGCCCTTCCCTCCTCCTCTGTAGTGCCAGGAATCAACGAGACAAACACGTTTTCCCGCCCAACAATGTTTTTGGATAGTCCGAATCCATCCCCTTCCGCTGGTGGTAGCGTAGCTGTGGATTCCTCGAGCGGAAATGCGACCACGAGCCACAGCCAGGCTGGAGTCATCGCTGGTGCAGTTGTTGGAGGAGTAGGACTTCTGGCAGTCCTCGTGTTGGTGGTTGTATTCATCTTGCGCCGTCGGAGAGCCCGAAGCGCAAGACTGGTCGAGCCCGACGAAGGGAGCCCAAAAGGTATCCCCCAACTCGTTGTTTAATAACATCTGAGCTTTCTAACTTAACTGCTCTTTCTAGCCAACGCTCTTTCCCGACCTTATAGGACGGGCGCCTACAACGATGCTTCGTACACCTTTGACTCATTGGATGAGAAGTACAATATCAACAAATCACCAGTCGCCTTCACCAGAGACGACGACGGGCGCGACAACCATTGGCCCCCAAATCACCCTCCTCCTTACTCTTCCTGACTGGAGATCTTACATTCCGAGCTTTGAAACCGGTTGGTCCTTTTAAGCTACCAAAGATCATCAATGGCGCTTAATACTAATCGCATCATCTTATAGACTATAGTATAGGCGGGCAATTTTTATATCACACGGCCCACAGTGGAGATGCGTACAGCGTTTGGTAGTACATATTTAAGGATAACTTCCAACTCCAACTTCTAAATAACAATAACAGCGCATTTGGACCGTCGATGCACAGGCTCGATTACTGTAAATCCGGCGCGTGCAAAGGCTTCGGACGCTAACTGAACATGCCCGATCATTCTCTTAGGACATGGATTCGATAAGGTCCCGAGCGTTCCGTACTCGTGGTGTAATTCCACATCGGAAATCTGTAGGGCCTCTGCATCCCAAAAGCAAAGGCTTAAGCTTAAGTATACATTCTTGATTTTGGCGAGCAAACAACTTACCTCGTACTAGTTCCGCTCTTGACTTGCCTCTTCGGGTCAAATTCTTCGACCTTGGTGAACGTGAAGAGCTCCAGCAAGGCAGAGACAGTGATGAACATGGTTGACAGTGCGATGTGAGAGCCAGGGCAGAACCTAATACGGATGGCAAATGGCGTCGAGGCAGGTCAAATTTGACAATGGCTGTGATATCTCACCTTCGACCGAAACCGAACGCAATAGACTCGGGATTTGGAGCGGATGGATCCAACTGTCCGTCAGGAGTTAGATATCTCTCAGGCTTGAATACGTGAGGCTCTGGATATTCCTCTTCGTCCAGAGACATTGCCCTGTAATGCGTCAACAGAGACCTGTTCACGCCACACCATGAATAGACTTACCATTGATTTGCCATGATGATCGAATCCTTGGGGATGAATAGACCGTCGTATACCAGGTCTTCGGTGGACTGGTGCGCGATGCCTATCGCATGTGCGAGTAAGTATATAGTACGTGAGCGAGTCACGATAGGGATGAGCTCACCGAGAGGTACCACGGGTTGCCAACTAAAAAAAGATATATATTAGAAGGCTGTAGCAGGGAGACTGTGCATCAGAACACATACCGAAGAAGCTCCTTGACAATCGCCGTGATGTATGGCAAATGGGGTTGATCATGGAAATCGGCAAGCCCTTGCCCCTGGAGATATTCATCAAGCTCATTCTGTGCTCTTGTTTGCACCTCGGGGTACTCGGTCATCGTGTAGTAGAAGTAGTCTAGCGTACCGACTGTTGTTTCCACCCCCGCTAGAGTTTTCATGTACATGAGCGATCAAAGAAGAGGATAAAAGGCAGGGCGTTTACCAGAATATACAGAGGCACCCACATCCCGTATGAACCGAAGACGATTAGCATCTATACCTCCCGCCGAGTCTGCATCTGCGTGCGCTGTAGCCACAAAGTATGGTTCTCCGTTTCCTGAATGCTACAAAGGTACTGTCAGTCTTACAAGCATAGTGAATGTCTGTGAAATCACCATCAACTTGAGAGCCTCCTCAAGTGGCTCATCCGCAAACCTGCGGCCGAGTTCCTTGCCTTCTCTTGCCTCCTTCTTGAACCCTGCGCCCGGGAACCATTCGGGCACGTACTTGAGCCAGGGGAAGATGTCAACGAGATAGGAGCCAGGAATTGCTGCTCGCATGGGTGGTTCAAGCGCATCGTCGAAAAGCTTTGCGTAATATTCAACTCTGTCTTGCTTTTGAACACCATAGGTAAGCTTTACGATAGTGCCGATCATGAACCTCAATGGTTCATATCGTGTCAGTCGAGTCGAGGCTGAATTATTAAAGATACCAAAAAGGTACATACATTTTGTTGGCGCGCCGAAAGTCTCCTGGGTTGTCCAGTACTGAGGTAAGCAGTTGCGGTAAGCTTTGCCTCACGCCCGCACGGTGAAGGCTCATATTGTTCGGATGGAAATGTTGCTGGAATAGTTTTCTCTTGTTCTTGTATTCCTCTCCATTTGCCAATGGAATGACATTATCCCATGCCAACCTGCGAAAGACATGTTAGCTAACTGGGAAGGTGGGCTAGCATTGACGACTGGCGATGAGTTATTATTGAAGGGGCACGACACTGACAGTTCGCAAACCATAGGAGAGAAAGGTCTTTAACAACGAAGTTCAGCATGCTGGCGCCGTATGATCTCTGAGAAACTCGCCTGTTG